>JASAND010026230.1:0-91344 GCA_030248195.1 Trissonchulus latispiculum | reverse complement strand
ATTGAAACTATTCTTTCTGTAAAAGTTTATGCAAGGTTAAACTCTGCAAGGATAGCAAGGTTACACGTTCTTATTGTAAGGAAAGTGTGCTATGATTGTTTTAGAATATTGGTTCTTGACAAAGGACTGATCGCCGAATTCGCTAGTCCGGACGAGCTCATGCAAAATGAGCAGTCGATATTTTATGGAATGGCAGCTGAAGCTGGATTACTATAAACCTCTATATAAATAGTTTTGAAACTGTACACAGACTTCAGATAGAATAGTTTTTGTCACTCTTATTAAACGAATTGAAGAAATTGTGTGTTGTCAGATTACGGTAGGCTTACTGGAATGAAATAATATCATTCGGTGGGCTCCACCAATTATTCACGAGTTTAGCCTAAGTCGGAGTCTGCCGCCGCGGGCATAAAAGGGTTACCTGGCCTTTAGTTATGTCTAGTGTTGTTTCAGTAGGTGACTTTAGTTTCAGTTTCAGAATTAGTCATAGTTTAAGATTGAGTTCCAGTTCATTATATGCAGTATGCAACTGCATTACATTCAAGTATGTACCTTCTTGTCTTTGGAGTTAATAGAAACATTAGTACGACAGAGATATGTAGGAAGAGTACGACACCGTACCTGCTGCAAAAAGCTTGTCAGATACTCGGGACATTAAAGCCGAAATATCGGGGGCTACTACACAGTAAACCACGTGTTTATATGAGTTTGAACTGGATTGGCGTCGGCGAATAGTCTTTAACTTATGTCAAAATTACGTTTATCAGATCACCCCCCCCTCGAGATCTAGCTATGCAATATGTGACTTGTAGGAAGTGGAATTTATTTAGGCCTTCAAAAATTTTAAATTAATTTTTGAAGTTCGAACAACCAAATTTGACTTTTTTTGACGTGACAAATTCCTCAAATTTAACTTTGAAATTGGGGGTCGGCAACTTTGATAAAATATTCCGAAAGCTGTAAGACCTAATTAAAAATTCTACTTCCTGCAAATTCGGGTTATGACTAATATGACTAGACATTTTGAACGCATCCAGTTGATCCTGGTTAGCTCCGCTCCAATATATATATATATATATATATATATATATTGTTTAACAATTTAATAAAATATAAAACATGTGCTTAAACGTGATCTGAAAGCACGTTTTGAAAAAAAGTTGAAAAATTAGCCAATTTTCATGCCAATAAAGAAAGACAGAAAACTAAACTATTTTATGTCATGTATCAACAAAACAGGTTCAATCCTGATGATGATTTTTTGTCGAGGCACTTAGCACTATTCAGGTAATCATAGAGACCTTTTATGTGCTGCTCTCCATACGTGTGCTTGGGGGGGGGGGTTTTGGGGGGTTCCACCCCCCCCCCAGACCTGAGCTCACCCCCCCAGAGGGGTCCCTCACCCCCCCCAGAATCCGGATTTTTCCGGTAAAAAACCGGAAAAATCCGGTTTTTCGGCGGCCTTCGGCCGCCCTTCACCCCCCCCCCAGAACTTCCCCTCCTGCACATGTCTGCTGCTCTCCGCAGTGGCAGTCCGTCGAACGGCAGACAAGAGGAGGAGAGACGAAGGTCACGGACAGAAAACATGATCCCAAGCGGTTCTGACTTGTGATGACGATTTAACCAAGAGAATGAAATCTCGCCAGAAATTGAGAGTCACAGTTGGA
The DNA here is from genome assembly GCA_030248195.1 of Trissonchulus latispiculum. NCBI lineage: Eukaryota > Metazoa > Nematoda > Enoplea > Enoplida > Ironidae > Trissonchulus > Trissonchulus latispiculum. Next base: position 89,677 of record JASAND010026230.1, on the reverse strand, counting down.
GATACCATCTCGTACTACTCCCATCCTGCTCTGAAATATATATTTAAAAACTGCTACTAAAAATCTGAAATACCCCATGGTAATGGAAATATCCCCAACGAGGTATTTTGTGTCTGAGCGGGTGAGATTACGACAGCAATATATATTAATTGTAGCAAGAGTCTATAACAGGAAGAGTGAGACACTCTGTCCTTTCTACTGCTTTAAGGTGCTGGTATCGCTTTGTGTAGATTCGACCCTACAAGCTTCAATTCTTCATGAAAGTGGATGAAACTTTCCAAATACATTATTTTCGTGCTCTTTAACATTCTGGGACCAGTTCCGGATTTTTAGGTGTAAAGATAAGAAAGTTTTGGTTATTACCATTATTCTCTCAGTACATGGTCGCTACACCGGATTGGTTGCTATGGCTGGAAAGACAGCACCAAAATGAACATTTTTGCTTTTATAACTTTTGAGCTACCTCTAGTGGTTAAGGCAGTGTAAGCCAAAAACGATTTTTGAGGTAAAAATGGCCATTTTTGAAGAAATCAGTTTTCGAAATTACTGCCAAATCTTACAGACAATTTCGGCTTATTGGGTTGCCGCTTTTTTCTCAAAAAGGCAACCCTTTGTGTTGAGTATGTCCGTTATTTCTTATTATTTCTTGCCGTATGTGTCCCCCCCTCTAACTTTTGATTGGCTGGACCGATCCAGCTGAAATTTTCAGGGGGAGTTGGGGGTGACCTAAAGTGCTCCCGGAAGCGCGGGCAGTTCGGTACCTCACGGAATCCGGGAATGGCGAATCCCGGAATTTTTTAGAATGGTAAGGGGGGACCAAGGGAAACGTAAAACATTTTTGTCTCCGATTTTGATCAAAAGTTGATCATAGGGTAATTCGACCACGCTGATTTCGAAACTGAAATCGAAATTTCCGGAAAATTTACGGATTTCGAGATATCGGATCCGGAATATTCCGGATTTTGAAAAATTTTTCCGAAAGTGATCGATATGGTACTCAAATGAAAGAGCTCGTCGAGCTGAACAACTTTCCTTCTTGCGACATTTTCCGGAAATGTGTCTGGCGAAAGTTATGGCCGAAAAACTGAAAATCCGGGAATTCCCGAAAACCCGGATTTTGGGCCGGAAAAGTTTTTGTCTCCGATTTCTCTCAAAAGTTGGTCATAGGCTAATTCGACCACGCTGATTTCGAAACTGAAATCGAAATTTCTGGAAAATTTACGGATTTCGAGACATTGGACCCGGAAAATTCCGGATTTTGAAATTTTTTCCGAAAGTGGTCAATATGGTACTCAAATAAAAGAGCTCGTCGAGCTGAACAACTTTCCTTCTTGCGACATTTTCCGGAAATGTGCCTATGCGGAAATGCGGAAATGCGAAAGTTATGGCCGAAAAACTGAAAATCCGGGAATTCCCGAAAACCCGGATTTCGGGCCAGAAAAGTTTTTGTCTCCGATTTCTCTCAAAAGTTGGTCATAGGCTAATTCGACCACGCTGATTTCGAAACTAAAATCGAAATTTCCGGAATATTTACGGATTTCCTGGTACTAGACACGGAAAATTGACTAGTTGATAAGAGGAAAAATGCAGCAGCAACCCATTCATGCAAATAAGCTTGTTTATTCTCAATTGATATTCCGTCCAATTGCGCATTTTATCAATACCTATTCGCTGAAATTCGTTGCTTTAAGCTAGAGAATTGGCCGAAAAACGATTTTGGCAAAATTGAGATTATTTTGTTTTGAACATTGATTTCTCAGAAACTACCCAATGGATTCCCGTGATTTTTGGAATGAAAATTCGCCCTATTGCGGAGGGACATTTTTCTTGGTTTGAGCTAAAACATCTCCAGTTGTGAGAAAACTTAACAGAAAGTTGCTAAATTTCGTGTCATCGCGCATTTGCCGTATTTTTTGGAGTACTGAGACTTGTTGAGCCAAATCCAAAAAAATGACCCTCGGCCCACATGTCCTTCATATCATGGTGCAAGAAGAAATTTTGGCCGATTCTACAGTTTTGAGAAATCGATGTTCAAAAATTTATGGTCTATATTCAGTCTGTCAGATGTCAGCATGTCGGACATTTTTTGCTATTTTCTTGCTAATGTTGCTAGTTTCGTAAGCTCATGTTAATGTACAGATTATACAAGCTTTAAAACGATGTATAAAGCTCTTTCCAACTCACAAAATTGCGAAAGTTATAGGGTTTAAAAAAATCACAAAAGGGCACCCACCAGCACTTTAAGCTTGAAATATGTTCGACACATTAAGGCCGAAATCCCTGGGGGGTACTACTTACCGTTGTTAACAATATGTTTATATGCGTTTGAACTAAACGCATCTGGTTGGCTAAATCGCCTACCTTATGTCAAATTTACGTGTATAAGCGTACCCCACGAGATCTCGGGGGTCCCAATTGCAGGTGCAAGTTTGTAAAAGCGTTTAGCTCTTCGCTGATTAGCTGATTTCTAACGACATACGGTAGTTAAAAATCAACCAATCAGCAAAGAGCTAAACGCTGTTAGAGATCTCGGGAGGGGGTACACTTATTCACGTAAATTTGTCATAATGTAGGTGATTAGCCAATCAGATGCGTTTTATTTCAAACGCATATAAACATATGGTTAACTTACGGTAAGTGGTCCCCCCCGAGATTTCGGCCTTAATGTGCCGAGCGTATTTCAAGCTTAAAGCCCTAGAAAGGACAGAATGTCTCACTCTTCCTTGTATTGACTCATGGTTTATAGTAAGCAGAAAAAATATTTTTTCGAAGAAACGCCTTCGTTCGCATTCTCCTTACCTATAATTTGATACCAAACTCGGCTAATCTTTCTACTTTCTACGAATTTATGAAATTTTAATTTTAAGATTCTACTGTTTAATTATGAGATCTCAGATTTCTGAGCTTCTTTAAGAAAATTTATATACACAAGAATGAAAATGTAAAATTGTAAAATTTTCTGAACAACTGCCGCCAGCAACTGTCTGGGGAAGTTTTCGCGAACATGGGTTGTTCAGCGAAGCTGGCCCGTATATAGTGCACTTTAAGCTAGAAGCTGAAGAACAGCACTAACTCTCGCGCTCCCCTATAATTGTCAGACTTATGTAACTTGAATAATAAACTCTTCACAAAATGCTTTCCTTTGGCCTAGTCTACTAAGTTTGCTAGACTATAATAAAAAATGGCTAATTAAATATCATGTAAAAATCGGCGACCTCGGAAAGATTTGAAAATAAAATATATAACTGTAAATTATATATTTATAATTTACACTGCAATACAAAAATTTTTCCCGTGCCGGGAATCGAACCCGGGCCGTGCGGGTGAGAGCCGCAAATCCTAACCACTAGACCACACGGGACTTGAAATAACTTATGTTGAGCCTTCTTATCAAGGCAGGAATTCAAAGAAACATATTGATTTTGCAAACTGCTAACATGTTGTGCTAAAGTTTGGCTTCATTTATGCAGGAACATTGAGGTAGCACGAATCTTATTCTTTCCTTTTCAGTTACAGCTTATGCACAATGTTCTTGACAGATGCTTAGTTTTTTATTCCTAGCTGTAAGCCGGTGAGCTCCGCTTTCCGCTTTCCTTCAAGTCAAGCTTTGTACAATGTAGGTTTTCTTTCATGTCTCCTCTCCATGTGACTCACCCAATTTCTTCCCTGTCTGCCAATTAGTGGTACAGTTACGCAGTGGGCGTGTATTTAGTATTCGTCATTCCGGGAAAATTTTAGAACAATTTTTCGCAGTAGTCGGACAAGATCTTTAGTATGATAGTATAATTATTTCGCAGCGAAGCGAAGCTGAACCAAAATAGTTTATAAGAGTTGTTGGCCGGCCGGTTTCAAACGCTAGAGTAGAGCCAATCCGGCCGGCCAGCCAGCCGGCCGGGTCCCAAACACAGGCCGGTCTTCTGAACTAGAGGGCCTGCATTACAGCCCGCGGGGGGCGGGCAAAAGTTCACGGGCCGGGCTGGGCCGCGGACCATAGCTCACGGGCCGAACCGGGCCGCTGGCCGAATTTCGAGTCTGCTCCCATTATTTTTTGCGAGATTTTACTGAAGAATAATAACTAAAATGTTTAGCTTGAAAAATGTTTGTGGTTCTTGATCATATTTCGTACACAGGAATTTCAGGATCATATTTCGTACACTGCTTTTCAGGAATAGTCGAAAATAAATTAAATTATTAGTTATTATTAAATTATTAGTTTTTATTATTAAAGTTAAATAAATGCTGAATATCTTTCAAATTTTAATGTTATCTTTTTATAATCAGTATGCTTATGCTCATTTTATTAATTCGTGAAAAGGTACTCAAAAAATTATTTAGATATTGTCCAGCACAACTCTTGGTTGAAAACATTCGGAACAAGCATTTCAATTCAAACTGTTAAAATTTGGAAAAAGTAATTTAAACTGATAATTGCAAAAGTTGGTGCTCAAAAATTAATGTCATATCTCTCAATTCATTGATGCAATTTTTGCGATTACAACATTAAAACTTCAAACTGAATTTCAATAATAAATTTGGTTTTATTGAAAATTTGAAATTCTGAAAAAATGAAAAATTTAGCGAGTCGGGTCGGGCGGGCCGAAAAAATTTTACTTGCCGAGTCGAGTGGGCTGAAATCTTTCACGGACCAGGCCGGGCGGGCCGAGAAAAATTCGGCCTGTGCCGGTCTCTATTCTGAACCAGTCCAAAACGTGATACTATAGCCCGGTTCACGATGCAGTGGTTTTTGCTTTGTGCTTTGTCTCTTGTCTCTTGTGCTTTGTGCTTTCGTCTCCTGTGCTTTGAGCTTTGTGCTTTGTGCTCGGTAGACAGTGCTTTGTGTTCAGGTGACAGAAAACTAATGTTTCGTGATGAGAAAGCACAATATCAAAAGCACAGTTCACGGAAGCAAGTTGGGACTGGGAGGTTATTCAAAATATTGATATTTAATAAACGTTAACGGGATGAATTTATTGACGTTTCAAATATATAGTATAATTTAACTTAATAATAACGATCATTTATAATAATTAAAAATAATAATTAAAATAAATTAACATGATTAATTAAATGTTTGCATGACAGCTTTATTTATTTACGATAGCTAATTCATGATAATTCCTAAATATATACTTATGCTCTCAAAAATTAAATTTTTAGTTTTTGTCCAAATAAGTTTTATTTCAATTTCGGGAATACTGTAGTGCTCATGTGACGTCTAGAGTTTTCGACCAATCAGCATAGCGCATGGCTTGCTTTGATTGGAAAGCACTGAAAGCACAACTCGACATGTTTGACATTGTCAAACATTCCCGAAGCATATCAAAAACACAGAAGCACAAAGCACAAGCATAAAGCACAGAAAACCATCATGAACCGAGAAAGCACAAAGCACAAAAGCACCAAAGCACAAAGCACACCATCCTGAACCCTGAACCGGCCTTATCTGTAATACACAATCACGAATAACTGTATATATGCATCATTTAATGGTAAAAATTTTGCAAAATGCAATAAAAATAGGGAAAAACTGGTTCCGGCCGGCCGGTTTTGACTGGCCGGCCGGCCGAGCCACAAAACCGACCGGGCAACAACACCAGTAGTTTATATTGGGATGTCATATTTCAGCCAAAAATCCCATGGCTCGGACCCAGAGTTGGAAGTGGGTAGCGGGTACCCGCGGGTAATAGAAATTTTGCTACCCACAGGCTACCCGCGCGGGTAGTTGCGGGTATCTCTTGTTGATGTAATCACCAAAATTCAATTAATTTTATTGAAAAATGTTCGAAAAAATAGGTTTCGTGTTGGTGATTTAAAAGAAATCGCTGATTTTCGCTGAGCGCCCTTCTCCACGATTGCTATCTCAGTTAAAATGGGCATTTGACTAAACTTGTTCTATTAGGTTATATCCAGAAAAGTAATCATAAGTCTTTTTATTTTTTTGTAGAGCTTTCTACTTGTATTTCTCGCTTTCAGTAAGCAGACGTACTAAATAACTCAGCATACAGACTGCTGTTCGTGCCGTTTTTGCAAAGCTTAAATGCCTTGATTGTATGTGTTTCTTTAGTGAATGGTACATAAGGTCAAACTTTTCAATACAATTGTTCGAAACTAGAAATGTTTGCTCAAGAAATTCTTCAATTCGAAACTGGGAATGTTTGCTCAAAAAATTTGACAAACTAATATTATATAGGTTTAGGTATTCTAGAAAAATCCTGATGACTAAACTATTATCATAATCCGTTAGGTAGTAACAAACAGTATTTTAGTTGGGGAACTTATATATAATTTCGCTTTGTTTTTGTTATTCAGAACGTAATAGCTCGTGGTCAGTTCTTGGAATCAATCCGAAATCCGCAAACATCCGCAAAGCTCAACCGTTAAAATCCTCTTTTCTAATTCAATCTTGGAGGTTTCACATGTATACATTCACAGGTGGACAAGGAAGAATTACCCATCCTCTCTGCAAATTCCCCTTGAAGGGTTATCAAAATTGCTCTCACAGGCGGTAAAAAATGCGGCTACAAGGGGCATGACAATTGCTCAAAGAAAGAAAGTTTCCAGACTCACATTTCTGACGATTATCCGGCTTCGTCTGATTTTTTTAATAAAAAATCGTTTAAGCAATGGTATTTTTATTAAAAATAGCTATTTGTAGTTAAAATTTAGAAAATTGGTGAAAATAGTGCCACTTTTAACGTCGCTAAACGTATCCAAGGGCCTCTGTCCTCTACCCGGCCAAATTCGCTTTCGATAGCCGAACAATACATAATTTTCAGCAAATTCAAAACCTTGAGCACTTTTTAATTTCTCGAAGATGCGTTTGATTCAATAAAATAGTCCTTAACTTTGTAATATGGGTCTTCTTTCGAAACTACATGAGTCCAACATTAATTTTTCGTCGAGATGCACCGAGGCCGGGTCCGAAGCCGGGACCTGAAAATTGGAAGTCTAAATACGAGAATGTTCTTAAAAATTTCGATTCTGGTATTATTTCCAGTATAGGCAAAATTACTATTGTTGTTTCCATTCAAACTGATGAGAAGAACGATCTGTACCAGTTTAATTTAATTTTGACTTTAAAAATTCCAAAATTTTGGCTGAAAATTGTCAAAAAACAAATTTTTTGGTCCCGGCAGGCACCGGTGCTTAACCACCGAGGTTGGCATCGGTCCCCAATCCCTAGTGCAAGTTTTGGTACTTTTTTGAAAACTTCAGCAATTTGGGTGACTTTCCATATTTCGGGAACGCAACTCAACACTGTTAGGTAAAGTACGTGGGTTAGAAGGTTTAATTAAATAAAAGTTTATTTTACATTATTGGCATTTTTAATAAATTTAATGGCATAGTAATTATATAGCATTCGAAAAATTTTGCGGGTATCTTGCGGGTATCAGTTGGCTGCGGGCCGCGGGCCGCGGGGCGGGGCGGGGCGGGTACCAGCTTGCGGGTAGCGGGGCGGGGCGGGGCGGGTCGCCAAAAAGGTACCCGCTTCCAACTCTGCTCGGACCCCAGCAGGCTAGTTATACAAAAGTGAGCGAACAAGGCGTACGCGTTACTGTACAGGTGACTAAATAAAACTAGGATCGGGTGAGTAAAAACAGAATTCATTTAATGATCAGCTTGGAGTTGGAACCAGAGTTCAAGATCGGGAGTCTTAAGGTGCTGGTTTCCTTTCGGGTGTTTTTGACTCCTACGGCTTTAATCCTTTACGCAAAGGGCTAAAACTTACGAAATAACCTATTTCCGTGCTCTTTAACATTTTAGGATCAGTCCCGTATTCTTGGTCCAAAAGATAAGAAAGTTTTGGTTTTTGGCCTTAAGCTCCCAGTAAGTAGACAAAACACGGGATTGGTTGGTATGGCTGGAAACAGGACTCGAAAATGAACATTTTTGCTCTTACAACCTTTGAGCTATCTCCACTGGTTAAGTCAGTATAAGCAAAAAACTGTTTTTAGGGTCAAAAAATGGCCATTTTCGAGGAAATCAGTTTTTTCAAAATTACTGCCACATGTTAAGGACAAAATTGGCTTAGTTATACTCAATCGATACATCGTCCAAATGCACATTTTATGAATGCCTATTAGCCGGACTTTATTGCCTTCAGCTAGAGATTTGGCCGAAAAACCGTTTTGGCAAAACTGCGATTATTTTGTTTCGAACATCGATTTCTCAAAAACTACTCGACGGATTCCGGAGATTTTTGGCAGAATCGAAATTCGCACTTCTGCGGAGGGACGTTTTTCTTGGTTTGGGCTAAAACGTATCGAGTAGCAAGAAAACTCAATGCGAAGTTGCGAAATTTCGTGTTACTGTGCATTTGGCCGATTTTCTCGATCGTTAAGATCTGCTGAGCCAAATCCAAAAAAACGTCCCTCGGCCCATATGTCCTTCATATCGTGGCACAAAAAGAACATTTGGCCGATTCTTCAGTTTTGAGAAATCGATGTTCAAAAACTTTTGGTCTATATTCATGCTGTTCGATGTCAGCTTGTCAGAAAATTTCTGCTATTTTTTGCTAATTTTGCCAGTTCTGTAAGCTCATGTGAATGTACAGATAATAAGTTTTAAAACGATGTATAAAGCTCTTTACAACTCCCAAAATTGCGAAAGTTATAGCGTTTCAAAAAACACCACAAAAGCACTGCACAAAAGGATACCACCACCTTAAACAGCACCCGCTTGTAGCTTCAAAATCGGCTCAGCCGTGGGCCCTGTGTTCAAGATCGGGTGTGTAAAAACAAGATCGATTTAAGGATCGGCTTGCAACTTCCGGAACAGAGGGGTGGATTTAAAATTCAGGATCGAGTTTCTAAAACCAGGATCGGCTTATAACTTCAGGGTAGGTCTTACAAGTGAATCCTGAGTGGATCAGTTGTCTAAAAACAGGATCCAAGTCAGGTTTGGCTTAACATTAACTTAGATACACGTATGTAAACTGTTAAACGCATACATGGATCCTGTTTGAACTTCGAACTCGGGCTCATCTCCTAATCCGGATCCTGAAATTACAAGCCGATCCTGCAGTGACTCTTTCTTTTAGACACCCGTTCAGAAATAGAAATGTGGGATCTTTCAGGATATTTCTGTTGGTGAGTTTTTCCAGATCTTCACCGATCTAGTTGGATTTTCCTAATAAAGGAACAACAGTAGCATTGAAATGAAATTAATTCAATCACATTTCGATTATACAGGAACTGTATTCGAAAAACTTTTTGAAATTGACAAATTGGCTTTCAAGGCCAAGCCAAACCGCAACTTGCACAGAAGTAATGTCTGTCACTTCAGTAGTCACATACCTACATACATAGTTTAGTTTCTACTTTTTTCATCTATGCAAACGCTATTCTCAATTCTATGTTATGCTGAAATGCTTAGAAGCATAGATAGTTTTATGATTCCCCATGTCGCAGCAGGAAAGTATCATAAAGCTTTATAAATCTCGGCTGTGATAAGCCACCTTTTCTAAGTATTTTGGCTGATTTTTTCCCATGTATGTAGTTCATTCATGTCAATTTAGGCCTCGATTTATTGGGAAATTATGTCTGTTTACTATAAAAGTAAATATTCATAATGCTTAACAGTTTCGACTTTACTTTGCATTTCTTTACTTTCTGGTTCAGCGCAGCCAGAAATTTTATAAAATTATAGCGCAGAATCCTATCTTCTTCCAACCGTTTTTGCTTACAACTTGGCAGTTTTCCTTGGCTCTTGTTTCAGACGCCGATTCATTGCTCGAGTTGGGAAGGCGTGTGCTAGCGTGTGTGCCCCAGAACCGCAAAACTCATGTTAACCGTAAACAACCACTTAATTTTAATTCCGTTAAAGTTTTAAATTTTAACTTAAATTTTAATTCCGTTAGGTACATTCTCAGATTCAAAACTGTAGGCATGTAATTATACTATTAAGAAGTTTATGTGTTGCGTAATGCGTTGAATTCCGAGCCGGGGTGGTGCCAAAATGAAACGCTTGTTGGTGGAATAGAAGACGTTTAACTTTTGGGGGGGACACTTGTTTGGCATAAAAAACTAGATTTTATGTTGTTTAAAAAGCCATTTTGGAATAAAAGTCAGCAAGGGTAGAGCTAGTTTTGCTGAGCTTAAACAAACATCTGTTTTAAGACAATTGGAAAGTTTGCTTCACTTTTCGAAGCATAAGTTCTTCTGGACGAAGTTTTCAATGTAAAACTACATACAGCAATTTGTCATTAGTTTCCTACATTTTAGGGCTGTTTCAAGGGTTTAATTTAATGATTTGCCTTTATCCACAGCGAGGAGTCAAGATCATCTTCCGTTGGCCATGAACGAATCTCAGATCCACCAACCCACTCATCTCTATGGATTTTGTAGCCCTGCTGATCCGCTGTGGGTGAGAACTTGCAGCTAAAACTTTTAACTGTTATGAAATTAACGAAATGCTTTTTAGTAGTGAAACTACACATTCTTCATGATTATTTGATTAAACCTTCGACTGAAAGAACATTCATTGCCGAGAATTGCATTGCCGAGAATGCACATTGCCGAGAAAGGCATTGCCGAGAATTGCATTGCCGAGAAAGGTCAATGCTATAGTATTGCATTGCCGAGAAAGTCAAAGAATCATAAATTGCATTGCCGAGAAAGGCATTGCCGAGAATTGCATTGCCGAGAAAGTGTTAGTACATTTTCAAAAACACTTGCTCCAATTATATAATCCTAAAATGTAGAAAACACAGAAGCAACGAAAATTACTGCTGCGAAGATTGGGAACTCTTTTCTTTCCTTGACAGTCGATGTTAGGATGAAATCTTTCCTCCAAAAATATCCCCCCGGAAAAATTGTAAAAGTAGAAATTCTCCGCCGGAAAAATATCAAGCTGAAAAATTATGTTGCAGCACTCTTAAAGATTGAGTTTATTTTAGCGACATTATTTTAATTCTAAATTTTATGGTTGTTTATTAGTTGTTAGTTGCTCTTAGGAGCGGACTTCTGTGTCCCCATGTGATTATTTTATAAAAATGTTGCTAATCACTAGAAGTTTAAATTAAAAGTTCCCAGTTTAATCATCAGTTTTTAGTCATTGTTTTTGTTACTTTTGTGTTTTACGCTTTAGGAATAACTCCAGGAAGTGTTTTCATGAAACATTGTAATTGAATAAATAAATAAATTTTAAACGAATATATAATTCGCAAAGTTTGGCCTTCGGTATGCACCCATGCAAAATTTTGTGGTAAAAAAATCGAAAGTTAGGGCTGAGCGGAAGGCGCAATTTACGTACGAAAAACTGTTTACGTTACAATTAATCACTTGTAGAATTTGTTGCATTTTGTAAACGGACGTGTCTACAAATACTTAGCTGAATGTTTAAATACATGAATATTAAATGAATAATCGGCAAATTTTGCCTTAAAACTTGCAGGAAGCTTGTTCAAAATAGTCATCTAGTCTTAATGTGTGTGATACATGTGCAGCATAAATAAAGCAGGTTTCATAAAGACACTTTCTCAGCAATGCAATTCTCGGCAATGCCTTTCTCGGCAATGCAATATATGATTCTTTGACTTTCTCGGCAATGCAAGAAATGAGCATTGACCTTTCTCGGCAAAGCAATTCTCGGCAATGCCTTTCTCGGCAATGTGCATTCTCGGCAATGCAATTCTCGGCAATGAAGACACCCCAAATATTATGCATTCAGCTACAGATTGTTTTGGAATTTTTATTTTAAGTATATACATCCATTCCGTACGCACGCATTAGTTTATTTGCTTTAGTATCATACATGTAAAGTGATTACTTTATAAGACTTTCGTTGCTAATTTCACTTTTAGGATTACTATCTTGATTTTACTTACTATCATCCCGGAGTGACAGACTGTTTACTGCACACCGTGCTTGTCTGGATTCCCAGCTTGTTTACAATCATCTGTGCGCCTCTCCACCTTTGGTTGGTTTACAGAAATGCCAAACCGAAGCTCCCAATTACTCGACTCAACACTACTAGATTGGTAATGTTGCGTTTAGTTGGTGGGCAGTAGAATATAGCAGAAGATTTGAAAGCTAGTGTGCGAGCATGAGCAATCATCACGAACTGATACCAGAAATCCTGAGAGTCTATCACACCCTTGCCTACTATCCAAGAGTGCATAACGATAAGAGTCTCTGTTATCAGAGCAAAAACTATTTTCGTTAAACGGCTGACCCCTCCTTCCCCCACAAATTGGACTCATCACTTCCAACACATTTAGCCGCTACGCTTGCATGCTGAAGCTCGAAAACACAGCCACTCAGTTAGTTCAATGTGCGTCTGTTGCGAGCTTTAGAAAACAAACATAGCGTGCGAATTTTTTTGAAGTGATGGGTACCGAAAATTTCCATGGTTGGCTTGGCGTGGCTTAGCCGGAGTTTGAAGTTGGCCGGCCAATTGGCCGTTGGCCGTTGGACGGCCAACGGCCAACGGCCAATTGGTTGGCCGTTGGCCGTTGGCCGCTCGTTGGCCGTTGGCTGTTTCTTGGCCGTAAGCTATTGGCCGTTCTTTAGCTATTTGTCAACGTTGGCGAGATGGAATTTACTATTTTTATTCGTCTACCGTGCTTAATTAGGCGTCAACTTAATTACAATTTATTTCAATAGTATACAATTTACAATATTTGTAAAATAGTTTTTCCAAACATTTAGCTCCAACCCCCGATAACTATGTTTTAATTTTGCTGGAGGACCGCAATAAAGTGATGAGACGTTCACCGCCAGACAAATTTAAAAACTATACGTTGTTAGCACACTTAAAATTTGCATGCAATTAGCAAATTTAATTGTAAAATAACACTAATAACGATAAAAATTGTCAACACCTAAGTGAAAATCTGTAATTCTGTATCTAATGTAACGTTTATACAGCAACAAGTTTACGATATTATGCAGCAAAATTAAATTTTTCAACTCAGTTAGCGCACAAGATCAGTAAATTTGAGCTTGGCCAGCACTCGGCCATTGGCTAGCCAACGGCCAACGGCCAGCCAGTTGGCCGTTGGCCGGCCAACGTCCATTGGCCGGCCATCGGCCAACGGCCAGCCAATTGGCCGTTGGCCGGCCAATGGCCAATATCCGGCCAAGCCAACTGGCCGAGATTTTAACGGCCAACGGACAATGGCCGGCCATTGGCCGCACCGGCCAATGCACAACACTAGTTACGGGTTTAATTTGTGAGGAGGAATCAGCCGTTAGCGAACAGAACATGCTAACAGAGACTAGGCTTAGTGTCACACTCTTATCATTATGTACTCTTGCTATTATGTACTTCTGAAATTATTAAAAATCGGATAAATAAGCATATCGTAAATAGTGTGTAGCATACTCTGTACTTAATTCATTTAAATAGTAATTGCGACTTCAATTGAGATTTTTTTAAATTTTAGATTATCACAATGTTGTTGTGCATCATCACAACAACAATGCTAATCATTGCTATAACTTATCCTGTTTTCCCCGTGGAATTAGTCAGAGGTTGTCATCTCTCTTTATCGATGGTAAGAGTCTGGCAAAACCTAGTTCACAGCCACCATGTTTCGCGTCAGTCAAGTCAAGTAAAGTCATGTCAAAGTCAGCATTCACAGGTAGCTTTGACTTGACTTGACTGTACTGGACTTTGACTTAAAGCCCTTCAATCAAAGTGACCAACGTTCTACTTTGACTTGAAAACTTGAAATTCAGCCAATCAGATTTGGACAAATCTACACCAAAGAGACAATCAATTTGTATTGTAAAGACCGGTTCATACTGTCTCTAAGTCTCTGTCTCTATGTCTCTGTCTCTGGCCGGTTCATACCTGTCTCTGTCCTTTTGTCCTTTTGTCTCTAATGTGTCCTTAAGAGTCTCTAAGCGAAGCTGAACAATGCTCAACTTTTCTGCCTGTCCTTAAGAGACAGCAAATCAGAATAACGAATGATCTCATGTGAAAAGTCTCTGTTACTTGTATACTTTAAAGTAGCTGCATCTATATCCAATTTGAAAATAAGTTTTTCACATAATATGACATTAGGTGTTAACAAGACAATAAAAATGATATTGTATTGTTCCAATTTAAAATATTTACAAGGTAAATATTTAAATTTCTTAAAATATTTAAAATATTTACAACTACACCAATAAAGTGACCAATAAAATTTGAATTTGTTGTCACGTGACCGAGTCTCTGTCCTTTTAAGTGTGAACGCCTTGTCTCGATCAGTGTCGAGACTAAAGGACAGAGACATAGAGACAGAGACTCAGAGACAGAGACATAGACACAAGTATGAACCGAGCTTAATGCTTAGTGTTGTCTTTTTTGAAGATTCGTATTCTGTGTACGAAAAAACTACTATGGAAAACTACTCTGCTGATGCTATTGAGATTACTTTGATTGTAAAATAAATTGAAATTTAAATAAATATATTTTAACAAATCACTCTTTGTTTAACCCTTTCGCTGTCACCACCATTTTTGACCAATTTTTTCTCAAAACTTGCTTTTAACTTAGCAGTTAGAATCCTGAAGCTTGTTTTTAAATGCTTTAATTGCTTAACTAAACTTTTCCAAGCACCCATCGTTAAGCTTCATAAAACCTCGAGCAAAATTGCGGAGGGAACGTAAATCGCAACGGTTACGACTCTGGTTGGTCAAATTCTTATGTGGGCGGTGCATTGCTACTTCTGTTGTGAATGCTCACGCTTGCTTTGACTTAACTGTACTTTGACTTTAACTTGACGTGACGTAACGCGACTTGACTCGACTTGACTTGACTGACTAAGGTGGTGATTCCCTTTGGTCACATAAAGTTTGCACCATTATTACTCATTCATTACTTGGAGTTAAGAAGCCATTTTTATATCAAAATGTAGTCTGACATTTTCTCTTTTTTCACTCACATTAATTCGTTTCCTGAGATTAAGGAAAATATGATGTTTTAGCTTTCTATTGTCAATGTGGGGGTAAGCTTGGGATAAGACAAGTTTTGGTGGATTAACAGTTATTTGCTAATAGCGCAACACAAATATTTACCAATTCTGCCCATGTCAAGGTAAAAGTAAGAATCCCAAGAACCACCTAAAATAGTAAAACTAAACAAAGCTAAAAATAGTAAACTCTACAAAAAACTAGGAACCCCCAGAACCCCGAAGAATCCCCGTGAAAATGAAAGCTCCGAGGAAAAGAAATAGTAGATCAGAACGAATCAAAAGGTGACTTATATCTGATATGGGCCATGAAGGTCGAAATGTTTGTCTTTTTCAGTCTAGATGTCCTAGCTGTTCCTTACTACATTTCAACGACTTTATGCGAGATAAACTGAAACTTTATACCCGAAGTCGCACCAAGGCGGGGGCGAAATTTTGCCCCTTTTAGGGGTCACTTGTTAATGCATGCCACGAAACTAATGTTGCTTTTCTAAAATATTTTTAACACATTTTAGAAGAAGTATAATTTTCCAGAATTTTTGCAGACGCAAGTAAATTTTTTCGCGAGATATCGGTTATATCATTCGATACCTCCATCAAATAGCTGGGGACGATTTTTTATTTATTGTGAAATCGCTCTTCGTTATAGAGAAATAAGTTGAAATGTGTGCGTAACCTGGATTTTGCCTACTTTTTGCAAGTTTGTCAAGCGATTACTTCAGCTAGAAAGCAACAATCGGGGCAACTAAAAATCGTCCCTGGGTATATTTGTGCAGAACACATTTGTTCAGTAGAAGCCCTCCAGCTTGCATGCTGAAAGCTCCACAATCTTTGGAAAAAAATTGGTCGTGTTTTTGAAAAAACTACATTTTTTATGATAGCAGCCTGCAGGAAAGCAGTTGGAAGACGATCACGCGTCGGATAATTTGTCCCTGTTAGACCTTCAGATCGACGCCCTTAGTTTGATTTTACGGCTTGCGTAGTTCAAGAAATGTTGGATTATTTGATTTCTGCAAAAATGACAAGTTTTCGACGCCAAAACAAGAAAATCGGCTATATCTCACGGTAGAAAAAAGCTAGAAACTTGCTTTAAAAAGCAAAAATGTGAAGCTCAATGAGATCTTTCGAATGAATATAGTTATCACTGTATAGCAGGTGCTAAACGTTCAGAAATTGGGAAAAACCACTCTGACCGGAAATCTCGAATTTTTGAATCGGGATTGTGCGGAGTGTGTTAGAACGCTAAAAGAACGTATTTCGGAAAGTTTCATCAAATTTCATCTTGATTTACGCCGCCAACCAACAATATGCGATCAAAAGGAATCGCCACCTTAACTTGACTTAAAGGCTTGTTGGTTAAACGCTATTCTTTGTTGGTCCACATCTAGTTTGGTCCACACATTTCATTGGTCGGAATTTAACCATTGAGAAAGAAGAAGGCGGGCCTTAGGTTCAAGACTGGGATTACACTGTTTGTGCAAACTGAACTGTTCCCGTATTATGACTTACTGCACAAAGAGGACTAACAAATTCACTGAAGAACTTAAAATACTGAAGAGCTTCATTGCATCAAAAGCTGTTAATCTAAAATTTTTAATTTTTGTCTTCTTGTTTCAAAAAAACTGAAGGTGTTTTCATCATAAAATGAAAAATCAACGTGGTTTCATTTAGTTTTTAATTAAACACTAACGTGAAAGTTAAATTCGAAGTTCAACATTGCTAAAGATTTTTGCAAAGCTTATTAGCTTCTATTAATTTAAATTTAATAGCCGTTTAAAGTTTATTATGAAATAGTAGCATTGTAATGCTTATCCCAACTGCCCTTTTAAGGGCAACCATTTTTTACATGTCTATTCCAACGTTGCAAACTTATTCAAAATCAGGTAGTGCGTGATAGCGCACTACCTAGAATAGGGAAAAAAGGCGCATTGCGTAGTGTTGGAACATAGTTTCCCCTGGTGCCGGCGGAGGAGTTGAGCTAGAACCTTCATATTATACCAGTAGAAACCCCTTCACGAGGGGTCCATTCTCTGCAAATTTGAGCGAAATCGGCCGAGCCGTTTTTGAGATATGAAGATTGAAATTTTGAATACAAAACTTTCTCTCCATTTTTTCACCCCCACCCTAGAGGTCGGAGATCAGTTAGAGTTAAGGTTTGAGATTATATGTTATTTCTAGCTTGGGAGATTATATGTTACAAAGAATTTACTAAATATTAAAAGCTTCCCTTTCAATGTTTTATTTTGTTTGGTGGAATACTACTAAGAAGGAATGGGGGGCCAGTACAAAAAGCGGACGCGGAACGGAAGCGGACTGGGGGTATAATAAAAGGACTGAAAAAGCGGACTTGTGGTATAAAATGCGGAATAAATGCGGAAATAGGGTATAAAAAGCGGACTTACCTTATTAAGTGGACTGGGTCAGAATTTAGTGGACCTACTCATTTTCAGTGCGTAGCAGAATTTTGATGACGGTTTTTCGGTTTTTTCGGTTTTTCAACACAGAAAACTTTTATGCACTGACAATTACTCTTATTTTTGCGGAGGGCACAGTCGTTAAAACAAAAATATTCTCAATATCTATCTTGTTTTAGGCTATGTTTTAGGGACAGCCATTTTTGAATCTGCTTTTTGCTGAATACAGTGAAGTAAGGCCCACCCCGGTAAACCTATAACTTGAGCACAGGCTTCTGGTCTTTTCCAGATTACACCCCCCCCCTGAGTGGTCACAGGTCGCAAAACTTTACCGATTGAGTTGAAATTTAGTTTTGGTATGTTTTTCACAATGCTTATTTCAAAAATAACAAAAATTTTAATTTCTTTTAAATTTTAATTTTTGTCCACTAATTTGTGCGCTGATCATTCTTACGTCTTGAACAAACCTCCTAAAGTGAACCCATAAGGTTGTGCGGCCGACTTTCACTTATCCCAACTGCCCTTTTAAGGGCAACCATTTCTAATAGAATTTGTTCTAGCCGCACAACCAACCTCATGGATTCACTTTAGAGATTGGTCCAAGAAGAAACGTAATTACATCAGGTATGGAAAGTTGATCCCAACTGCCCTTTTAAGGGCAACCATTCGCATGTGTTTCTTTCTAATTTTTGTCCGACCCTACGAAAGTTTATATTGTTAGAATTGCTTCGGGAAGCCACGGAACTGTGCACACAGGGTTGGGTGACGTGATTTTAATATTTTACTTGGTAATGTTTGCCCATGAAAGAGCAGTTGGGATAAAACTTTAATAATAGAAGCAGGCACAGAAAACGAAACGAAAGTCAACGAAATAAATAAATATTAGTATAAATTAAATAAGAAAACCAAATTAAATATTAAAGTTTTTAGATGAAGCTTTTGTATTCCATCTTCTAATCCTCAAACTAGGCGCAATTCCACTTCCCAAATCACATTCAGACCTATTTTCAGCTTGCATTTTCGTTGTTTGCACGCTGATTCCGTTTTCGTTTCATAGACTGCCCGGAAAATACTTTTCATGACTTTTAAAGGTCTTAGTTCAGCTGCTTGGTTGTTTAGATGTGAGTCCGCTTTTTATACTGTATGTCAGCTTTTTCCCGATTAGCCAATCAATACAGTCCCCATTTTATACCAATCTCTGAGAGTCCGCGACAAGTCCGCTTTTTATACCTTTTTGCTGAGTCCGTTTCCAGTCCTTTTCCGCTTTTTGTACTGGCCCAGGAATGGGACGTATTTCTCTACATCAGTTAAAGGCGAAGGCGGGGCTTGTTTTTATTGGCTGGGTGTGTCAATAATTTCAACCAATAAGAGCGTGTGGACCAAACTAGATGTGGACCAACTAAGAATACGCCGATATGTAAACTAGGCTTAAGGTGGTGATTCCCTTTGGTCACATAAAGTTTGCACCATTATTACTCATTCATTACTTGGAGTTAAGAAGCCATTTTTATGTCAAACTGTAGCTTGACATTTTCTGTTTTTAATGCATGCCAAGAAACTAATGTTGCTTTTCTAAAATATTTTTATCACATTTTAGAAGAAGTATAATTTTCCAGAATTTTTGCAGACTCAAGTAAATTTTTTCGCGAAACATCGTTTATATCATTTGATACCTCCATCAAATAGCTGGGGACGATTTTTTATTTATTGTGAAGTCGCTCTTCGTAGAGAAATAAAGCTGAAATGTGTGCGTAACCTGTATTTTGCCTACTTTTTCCAAATTTGTCAAGCTTTAGTTGTCTAGTCTTTAGTTGTTTATTTGTCAAACTTTAGCTAAAAAGCAGCAATCGGGGCAACTAAAAAATCGTCAATGGGTATATTTGTGCAGAACACATTTGTTCAGTAGTAGCCCTCCAGCTTGCATGATGAATGCTCCACAATCTTTGGAAACAAATTGGTCGTGTTTTTGCAAAAACTACATTTTTTATGATAGCAGCCTACAGGATAGCCGTTGGAAGACGATCATGGGTCGGATAATTTGTCCCTGTGAGACCTTCAGATCAACGCTGCTGTCATAAAAAATGTAGTTTTTGCAAAAGCACGACCAATTTTTTTTCCAAAGATTGTGGAGCATTCACCATGCAAGCTGGAGGGCTGCTACTGAACAAATGTGTTCTGCACAAATATACCCAGGAACGATTTTTTTAGTTGCCCCGATTGCTGCTTTCTAGCTAAAGTAATCGCTTGACAAAGTTGGAAAAAGTAGGCAAAATACAGGTTCCGCACACATTTCAGCTTATTTCTCTATAACGAAGTGCAATTTCACAATAAATAAAAAATCGTCCCCAGCTATTTGATGGAGGTATCGAATGGTATAACCGATGTCTCGCGAAAAAATTTACTTGAGTCTGCAAAAATTCTGGAAAATTATACTTCTTCTAAAATGTGTCAAAATATTTTAAAAAAGCAACATTACTTTCATGGTATGCATTAAAAAGAGAAAATGTCAAGCTACATTTTGATATAAAAATGGCTTCTTAACTCCAAGAAATGAATGAGTAATAATGGTGCAAACTTTATGTGACCAAAGGGAATCACCACCTTAAGTAACTATTCTTTTCACAAGACGTTTTAAGAACGCACGGTCATATTTAAAAGGTACAAACTACATATCTAGTGCTCGAAATGATATTTGGATTCATCAAAATCTGTATTTTGTATTCGTTGTTGCTGATGGTAGTGAGTTCTTTGCATTGTTTTAGCTTATATTGCTGATTCTTATAATTGTGGACATCAGATATGGTATAACTACCTCAGGAGTGATAAGTATCTCATTTTTGTTGTTCGTGGTCTGCGGATGGGTGGAATTTGTCATAAAGTGTGCCTATTTCCGAGTATTGGTATGCAGTATTTCATTATTATTTCAAGTTTAAAGTGAATTCCTGACGAGTACCACGGTGGCCAGCCAACGGCCCACGGCCGGCAAAATGGCAAACTGGCTGGCCAATGTGAAACTCTGGTCAAGCCAAGCCAGCCATTGCAAGTTTCGGCCAATCCCAGCACCTGCTTGGCTAACAGAAATCATTGAATAAATGGATTCAGGTGAAGAGGCTGACCCGCGATGTAGTTCCATTACTTACGTCTTTCTTATTTTAATTTTAGTAGTTTGTATTTTTAGAATTTTTTCGTATTTAGTCGTCACTGTTTTGCTTTATAGGAACCTGGTAGTTATCCGTTCATTCAAGCTGTTTGCTATTTCATTTATTATCCACTGATGATAACTGCCTTCATAACGATTCTTTATGCGGACAAGTCATCAATGTATGAGACGAGTAAACATGTTGTAAGTGGCTTGCGAAGTCAACCTTGTGATGGATTAGGGAGCTCTTGTTGAGAGTATATACATATGAAAGATTTTACAAACTTCATACCGATTATTTTTGCACAGTAAATGATAATAATCCGTTGGTAAAGGACATCCATGTCTAAAGTTTTGGTCCCAGAGACTAGATAACGGGCAGCCAAAGACCTTTACGGGGTGCTGTGCGCTTGAGGCGGATACGCAACCTGGACTTGGAGGTAGCTGCAGGCCGGCAAAGACAAGCCTCGCCAACGAGATTTTGACCTAATGTGGCCCTAACTCAGGTAGACTGCCCGACTTTTTGATAATTAATTGGCTTCTACTTTTCCGCAAGGGGACTAAAAGTAGCAAAAATGTGGCTTACCATCCCGGAAAATAAAAACCTTCTTAAATAAAAAATAAAAACCTTCCCGGGAAATATAGTCAGAATATGGCAAGTCATAATAGAGTAGGCATGGACCATAAGATCAGGAAGGAGGGAATAATAATATATTGGGGACTGGTAGGTACCAACCAAGGATTTGGACAACATCCGTCGTTGCTTCTCCATTGATGTACCACTGGATTGGAGTCGCCGTCGCTGTTGAGGCTATGAGGTTCGTCCACCGTAGGTTTATACCATATGAAGGAGCCAGCTGCTATACCAAACATCGCCGTTTCGGACCAAATCCTACCCTTCACCGGGCAGGCCCAACCCATCTCCGCGCGGGAGGGAAGAGTACTAGGCTTCGCCATGCCTAAACTTGCTAAAGACCAGTCTCATGTGCTAGTCCGGTAAAAGCCTCGAAAGCTAGATCATAGCATAGTAAGGCCATATTTGGATAGAAAAAGTAGCCATTACAATTTTGGTAGCTCTCATTATTTCGGTGTCAGATCCTGACCCATACCTATCATTCACCAGCCATAGTCAGGCCGGCCAAAGGCCCTGCCAAGAGCTCTCAGGCCTGCAGCTCCCCAGGGCTTGAGTCCAAAGCCCTTGCAGGTATGCTTTGAATAGCCCCAGTGCCGAGAACTAGGACCCAACTGGCAGACAGACTTATCACAGGACACAAAACAAGCAAGCAGGGATGACTCTTACTAGCCACACAAGTAAGCAGTGCAGGACTACTCGTCCCCAGGGCTTAAGTTCAAAGCCCCTGCTTTCGACTACCCCGAAGCTCAGACGTGAAACCACAGGTAAGCTCCATTGACCTGCCATACTATACCATTGAAGTGAAGAAGAGTCCAGGCAAACTGCTTAGCCCACTTCGTGAAGCCATTACACGATGTGTGGTCTATGGCCATGATCCGGCACTTAGTATAGCTCTGCGAAGCCAAGAGGCTCTCACAGAAAATACCCTCCTGCGGGTGAGCGTGGACACTAGAGGCTCCTCCTGTGTGCGGTCGTTGATTAGCCAGAGCTGTAATTGTACTGGAACAGAACCTCAAAGCCCGGCAACAGCTCTATTTCATCCCCAAGTGAGCCTAATGCATGAAGAGCCTTAATTCCGGCAGCCTCATGGCTTGCTGTGGTGGTATATATAGTTGGAGCACGTAGCATAGAAGCCGACTCTACAATGCCTGGGGGAAAAGGATATTGCTCCGTGCCATAGCCGGCAACAGGAGGCATTTTCCACCCCACCCTATTAGCTGCAAGCATGAGCAGATGGGAAACGAGTACCTGTCCCCTCACACACTGAGCTGCAGTCATAGTTCCAGTTGTGAAAAAAATTTAAAATTCGTACCCAAAAAGTTAAAAATTGGCAAGAAACTGATAAAAATTTGAGGTTAGATATTATTCTAGTTTAAAATGCACTAAAATAAAGGATGAGGCTGAATTCGAAGAAATAAAAGTGAGTTTTACTTATAAAATTAAAAGTTTGCTGAAAAATTTTATTTCTATACCCCGGAAAACACCTTTGCTTCCCTGAATCCGGGAAAGCCGCAAAACTTGCTGTATTTTCCCAAACTCCGGGAAAATTGGCTACCAGAACCAGGAGAAAGCAAGGAAAATCTTGAAAGCGTTGGGGGCCGGAACTGGCAGCCTATTGTAAAGATTTGGCCCCAGTGACTGCTGATTGGCAGCCAACTACTTTACTGGGGTGCCGTGCGCTTGAGGCTGGATACGCAACCTGGACTTGGAGATAGCTCCAGGCCGGCTAAGACAACCCTCGCCAACGAGATTTTGACCTAACGTGGCCCTAACTCAGGTAGACTGCCTGACTGTTTGATAATTAATTGGCTATTTAGTTCCCTACCTACCGAGCTGACTGGAACTAAGCCCTAACTAAGGCTAGGCCAAGTGGTCGTCTATAAAATTTATTGACTGGGTAATTTAAAGAATGGAAGAAGGAAATGTAGTAAATATATAGAATTTTGAATTTGATATATAGGACGAATAAATTTAGGCACCCTCCCTTAGCGAATTTCGGGACCCCCCCAAAACAAATTATGTATCCCCAGGCTGGCAGGCTTCTACTTTTCCGCAAGGGGACTAAAAGTAGCAAAAATGTGGCTTACCATCCCGGAAAATAAAAACCTTCTTAAATAAAAAATAAAAACCTTCCCCGAAAATATAGTCAGAATATGGCAAGTCATAATAGAGTAGGCATGGACCATAAGACCAGGAAGGAGGGAATAATAATATATTGGGGACTGGTAGGTACCAACCAAGGATTTGGACAACATCCGTCGTTGCTTCTCCATTGATGTACCACTGGATTGGAGTCGCCGTCGCTGTTGAGGCTATGAGGTTCGTCCACCGTAGGTTTATACCATATGAAGGAGCCAGCTGCTCTACCAAACATCGCCGTTTCGGACCAAATCCTACCCTTCACCGGGCAGGCCCAACCCATCTCCGGGCGGGAGGGAAGAGTACTAGGATTCGCCATGCCTAAACTTGCTAAAGACCAGTCTCATGCTAGTCCGGTAAAAGCCTCGAAAGTTAGATCATAGCATAGTAAGGCCATATTCGGATAGAAAAAGTAGCCATTACAATTTTGGTTGCTCTCATTATTTCGGTGTCAGATCCTGACCCATACTTATCATTCACCAGCCATAGTCAGGCCGGCCAGAGGCCCTGCCAAGAGCTCTAAGGCCTGCAGCTCCCCAGGGCTTGAGTCCAAAGCCCTTGCAGGTATGCTTTGAATAGCCCCAGTGCCGAGAACTAGTACACAACTGGCAGACAGGCTTATCACAGGATACAAAACAAGCAATCAGGGATGACTCTTACTAGCCACACAAGTAAGCAGTGCAGGACTACTCGTCCCCAGGGCTTAAGTTCAAAGCCCCTGCATTGGACTACCCCGAAGCTCAGACCTGAGACCACAGGTAAGCTCCATTGACCCGCCATACTATACCATTGAAGTGAAGAAGAGTCCAGGCAAACTGCTTAGCCCACTTCGTGAAGCCATTACACGATGTGAGGTCTATGGCCATGATCCGGCTCATAGTATAGCTCTGCGAAGCCAAGAGGCTCTCACAGAAAATACCCTCCTGCGGGTGAGCATGGGCACTAGAGGCTCCTCCTGTGTGCGGTCGTTGAATAGCCAGAGCTGTAATTTTACTGGAACAGAACCTCAAAGCCCGGCAACAGCTCTATTTCATCCCCAAGTAAGCCTAATGCATGAAGAGCCTTAATTCCGGCACCCTCATGGCTTGCTGTGGTGGTATATATATTTGGAGCACGTAGCATAGAGGCCGATTCGTGCCATAGCCAGCAACAGGAGGCATTTTCCACCCCACCCTATTAGCAGCAGGCATGAGCAGAGGGGAAACGAGTACCTGTCCCCTCACACACTGAGCTGCAGTCATAGTTCCAGTTGTGAAAAAAATTTAAAATTCGTACCCAAAAAGTTAAAAATTGGCAAGAAACTGATAAAAATTTGAGGTTAGATATTATTCTAGTTTAAAATGCACTAAAATAAAGGATGATGCTGAATTCGAAGAAATAAAAGTGAGTTTTACTTATAAAATTAAAAGTTTGCTGAAAAATTTTATTTCTATACCCCGGAAAACACCTTTGCTTCCCTGAATCCGGGAAAGCCGCAAAACTTGCTGTATTTTCCCAAACTCCGGGAAAATTGGCTACCAAAACCAGGAGAAAGCAAGGAAAATCTTGAAAGTGTTGGGGGCCGGAACTGGCAGCCTATTGTAAAGATTTGGCCCCAGTGACTGCTTATTGGCAGCCAACTACTTTACTGGGGTGCCGTGCGCTTGAGGCTGGATACGCAACCTGGACTTGGAGATAGCTCCAGGCCGGCTAAGACAACCCTCGCCAACGAGATTTTGACCTAACGTGGCCCTAACTCAGGTAGACTGCCTGACTGTTTGATAATTAATTGGCTATTTTGTTCCCTACCTACCGAGCTGACTAGAACTAAGCCCTAACTAAGGCTAGGCCAAGTGGTCGTATATAAAATTTATGTAGTAAATATATGGAATTTTGATATATAGGACGAATAAATTTAGGCACCCTCCCTTAGCGAATTTCGAGAGTCCCCCAAGTAAACTATCCCCAGGCTGGGAGGCTTCTACTTTTCCGCAAGAGGACTAAAAGTAGCAAAAATGTGACTTACCAACCCGGAAACTGGAGCTTGGAGAAAATTAGGCTTGGAAGATTACAATACCCCCAACAACAATACCCCCAACAGTGTGAAGTGGTTCCTTTTTAAAGCCCCAATTTTGGAATATGCAAATTAGTTTGTGCAAATGAGGCAAAAGTTTCTAGACGAAAATGTAGACAAGGAAGTGTTAGAAACCACGTGAATATTTTTCAGAAATTAGAAATGAAAGTTTATACAAATTAGGTAACAAGAATTTTGTCAGTAGGGCATCCCCTCCCTACTGTAAGCATGTGAATGAATTTTATTTTAACTTGATTATTTCATCATAGTACTACATATAAGAATGCTTAGATTTAAGATTAAGTAAAATACAAACTATTTTAATTTTTTAAAGAGTAATAGATTGTAGCTTGTTTTGTATTGTCTTGGCGTTTCTATATTTTCATTTTTATTTTAGGATTCAAACGTTTGGCCGGAATCCAGATCCTCTTTCTTGAATCAGCTTGTTTACAGCTGGTTAACTCCGTAAGTCATTTATATGAATGTAGGTATGTATATTTGGTTCAAGGTTGTACTTCCAATGGCGGTCTGGTTTATTGTTTTTGATCGCCATTTCGATTTTGCAGATTGATGATTCGTGGTTGGAAACGTGGAATTGAAGAAGATGACATCTGGAGCTTGGATAGAAAGAATCAATCCTATTCTTTAGTTCCTGTTTGGGAAAACCTCTGGGAGCCAACCATGGCGAGATACAAAAAGTATAGGTTGTAAAGTTCATAGCTATAATACTTGAAATGCAGATTCAACTTTAGCCTTGTTCTATTTTATGTTTGGCTCAACATTCGGGCTAAACGTGAATTTGGTGAAATTGAGGGGAGACTGTACGACACGTTGCCTTGGTCTTTGCTTATGGAGATTATGTTTTGTGAATCCTCATAAACAAGTCTTTCTTTTACTCTAACCTCATCGAATGGGGTCCTGATGGTTGATACCTACGTAGTTCATTGTCGTAAACTATTTATAAAATCAAGATTAGCCCGGGCCCGGTCAGCCGCGAGTGAAGGACCGGCCCGAGCCGGGCCTACCGGAACTGCCGGGCCTTGGAGGCCCAGCCAGATCCGGTCGTGCCCGATGAGGCCAGGTCAAATTTTTGATATGCATTTTTCCAAAATTTCTTCACTAGAAAGTCCTTAAGCTTACGTAAGTTGTCTAACTTGTAATAAATTTCAATAGCTATTGTTTGGCACTGTTTTTGTGTGCCGGACATATACTGGGCCGACCGGGCCTACAGCGGGCCGCCGGGCCTACCGTGCCTTGAATCGGGCCTCCGGGCCCGGCCCGAGAAATTTCTCAAAGGCACAACTCTGGATTAGCGTGAATCTCTGAATCTCGCTTAGCGCATTACATACTTTTTCTCTGTAATCCCATCGCGATGGAGCGCTTCGTAATACTGGGGCGGAATTTGCTTGTAGTTCTCGTTCCACTGTATGCGAATTAACCGTTTTGCTTTTTTTATTGGCCACTGTAGTCACTACTCAGCATGAACTGGTTCTATTTCAGAAATTCCGCTATCCACGTATACGAAGGCCATTCGGAAAAACTAAGCACTAAGCCAGTGCCTCTTCCTTCTGTAATTAAGCATATAATTTGGATGAAAAAGAATGCGATTTTTTGCTGTTCCCTCCTAAGAATAGCAGCCGATTCTTCAGCATTTATTAATCCGTTACTTCTAAAGTATGGCTTGATTCTTATAAATGTTATGCACTAATTATTGTTCTGTTAAGTGACTTACTGGATTTGGAGTCTGGCGATTCGTTGCTCAGTCTCAGGGAATTCTTTCATACCTACCGCCATTTTTGCATATAATATAATATAATTTTGCATATATATTGCACAGATAATGTGCATCGATTACAGTAACCCAACAGTCCTATCATGTACAAATAATTTACAAAAGTACAGACTATTATGTAATTCTAATAACTCTACAGTAACCCAACAGTCCTATCCTGTACAAATAATTTACAAAAGTACAGACTATTATGTAATTCTAATAACTCTAATTCTAATTATGTAATTGTAATGAAGGGTTAGGCTTGAAAACATTGCAACGGCATTCATTTTCTAGGCTATGTATTATAGACTGCTACTGTCCTATCTAACCACTCCGTTGGAACCTGTTTGGCATGGCTACATGTATGCCTTTCTAATGATGATTATGTCATTCATGCAACCACTACTAGAAAACGCCAGCCAGAGAATAGCCTATGAAACAGGAATGGATGTCAAAACTGTGCTAACCTCTGCTGTTTTTAAAAAAGTACGGCCAAAAAGTAATCATAAGCGATCCTCAAAAAGATGTTCATCAGTAGAGAGGGATGGGATTAGACTAAAAATGTGAATGTACCGTCGGGTACCTAATATTACAGTAGATATAAGGTATAGTACATGTAAAACCTTTGGTATATATTGTTCTTTGTACCTCTCATAGATGCAGGTTTGTCACTCAATATAGTGAATGCAGTTTAACTGATTTTGTTAACTGCATATCCTTTATTTTATCTACCACATCATCATAGCAAATTAGTATGACTGTTAGCATTTGAGTACGGAAAGCTAACAGACACGCAAATGAGGCGAATTGAAGCTGATCAGCCTAGTGGCCACGAATCAGGACTAATTTTGATTTGTTCGGTTATTTGTCCAAAACACGGAAAATCGGTTTTCAGAAGTGAGCGACTTTCTATTGGCAGTGAGATCCAGTTTTGACGAGGAGGGATAATGCCCTTCGCTTAATTCCCTTCCCTTCGGTTAAGTTTAATGCTTTGATAAGTTTGCAACACACTTGTATGTATTCCGAAGAATTGATGTCAGTGTAGTCATCTAGTCTGAAAGTCACGCAGCTGGAGGAGATCTGGTTTGATATCCACCCTGACACTATTCTTTAATCCTTCCAATCATTTTAACATTTCGCAGCTTATTATTTATTTAAATACTTGGTTTAGTCACTCAGGCTGTCCAGCTCCTCAAAAGCGAAATATACCACTGGTGAAATTGTCAATATTATGTCGGTGGACGTTTACAGATTCTCAGAATTGGCGACATATTTGACGATGATTGCGTCCTTTCCATTTCAAGTATGCAAAAATTAGAATAACCTTACCTAATAAAAACCAGCAAAATTAGTATAAAACATTAGAATAACCAAACTTAGCTAACGTACGATATCGAGTGTAAGTTTTTTCTGTGTAACGACCATTAAGCATATTTGTTAATTATTTACTTTGCAGATGTAAGAATAATGGTTTTGTTACAGTTAGCCTTTGCCGTTGCATTACTGTGGCGCGAACTGGGACCGGCAACATTTGCAGGACTGGCAATTTTGTGCATAACACTGCCTGTGAATTATGTTTTGTCAACTGCCATTGAAAAGCTCCAAGTACATATTAACAAGAGTCCATGATTTTCTTCTATATATTAGAAGAAGAGTAAGCCACTTCTTGGTTCCTCTTCTTGGCATTGCGTAACGGTGCTCCGACCACAATAAGCGAATGTTCCCCCGTTTGGGGGGGGGGTCGCCAAATCATACCCCCTCCCCGTTTGGTGGGGGGGGTAGGCAACAGCCAATCAGATTGCAGAAACCCCCGCCCCGTTTGGTGGGGGGGGGGGGGGGTAGGCAGGCTGATTCTGGCTTTTGAAAAAGGGTCCCCGTTTGGGGGGGGTCGACACAAGAGGTCCCCGTTTAGTGGGGGAGGGGTCCCCGTTTGGGGGGGGGGTCACAAAAAGTGGTCCCCGTTTGGGGGGGGGGGGCCGCCAACAGCCAATCAGAATGAGCAAAACTTTGCCTGCTTGAGCAACCCCCCCCCAAACGGGGACCCATTTTCGAATAAAACAAAAACTACCGTAATCCTCTGCTCTACCCCCCCCCCCACCAAACGGAGGGGGGGTTTCTGCAATCTGATTGGCTGTTGGCTACCCCCCCCCCACCAAACGGGGACCTCCTTTTGGCTACCCCCCCACCAAACGGAGGGGGGTATGCTTTGTCGATCTGGTCGACCCCCCCCCAAACGGGGGAACATTCGCGTATTCTGGTCGGAGCACCGTTACGCAATGCCAAGAAGAGAAGCCCTCTAGCGGCTTACTCTTCTTCTTAATAATAGTGCAATTATGCACTCTTGATATTAATGCACTCCACTACATTGCCAGTGAAAGCTTCAAATTGTTTAATCATTTTGTTGTGTCAAATTTTCATGATGCTTCCTTTTGATTGAAAATCCACCTTTGTGCTTGTGTGATTCGAAACGGCTAGTCGTAGGTTGTGTTACGCTAAAGTTAAGGTTGTCGTGGTTACGTAGTGTTAGTTTGTACAAGAGTTTATAATACCACGAGTGAGAAGCTTGGCCCTTCCTAATGGAAATGGCCTGCGAGATGCTCGGCACATTAAGGCCGAAATCTCGGGGGGGGGTATCAATGTTTGTAGGAGCTTACTGCTTAGTTATAAAACAACTGTTCAGCTCAAAGTTTCATATCAAAACTGACAACTAACAAAGCTAATCAAACATCAGATACATAGAACAGGTACGAAAAAGTTAGGTGTTTGATAATATCTGCGATATATAACTTTCTGAAATTTTCTGAATTCATCGCACGTTCGTGGCGACATTCTGGCAGCAGATGGTTGTCACTTCTTTGCATCGTTTTCGTAGTTCAGTATTTTCTTGATCTTCTGTTCTCCTTTAACGGCAGCTTTTCTCCTTGGGTGGCCTCTAGGTGTCGATTGTACGCTTTGTAGGCCACTCCTTTCAGTGTCCGTCGCGTGATCTTCCTCTTTATGTTTCGAACGGGAAGATACCATGGGACCAGGCTTCTTCAGAGATGTCGTAGACTTCTTCTTCATATTCTTTGCATTGTCCGCCGTACCTCTCAGTGACAGCGGATTCTCCAGTTTGGATGATTGCTTGTTGTAGACCTGCTTCTGCTGATTTATGACCTCGGTAGTTTGGAAAGGTTCCAATGCTTCATCTGAAACAGGTTGAAACTTTGGACATATTCAGCATCGCTTAAGTTGTAGTTTTGCGAGCCCTCAGTTCTTCTCAGAACATTTTTCCCCAGTGTCTAACACTTCTTCTGTTGGTACCTCTACTATATAGTTTTGCTCAGAACTTCAAGCGGGTAGAGATGGATGATTGGTCTTTGCAACAATTTTTGTGAAGCAAATTTAACTATTGCTGAACGGCAATTGCCTTCCTGGCTGTAGATGACTTCTTCAACCTTTCCTAATCTCCACAAGGATCGAGGTAGTAGGTCCTTCACCAAGACTAAGTCTCCTGGCTTAGGTTCAAGCCGTATCACTGACGTGGCTGAGTGATGGAAAGTGACTGTCTTTCACGCAGACGAGAGAGGTATTCCGTTTTCCAAATTTTCCAAAAGGTGTTAAGTCTAGACTGTCCTTTTTTCCACATTTCTATTAGCATTTCTTTTGAAGACGGTTTGGTGTTATGTGCTACATAGTCATCGGTTTCTTCGTTTGGATCTGTAATTTCTGGGATGGCTATTTTTGGATTGATACTCAAGAAGTGTGCTGGTGTCAGGATTGACTCTTAGGTTAGTTCTTCACCACTATTGTACAGTGGTCTTGAGTAATAGTAGCTTCAATTTCTGTCAGAAGAGTTTCGAGCTGATTAAACGTGGGACCAGCTCTGCCCAGGGTTTTCTTCAAGGCAATCTTCACAGACCCGATCAGCCTCTCATAAAATAATCATAAAGTAATCTAACCCTGTGTATGTGAAGGGAGATGCCGGATTTATCCTTTCCCTTGGCAATGGAGGAATTTCTGGATATTTATAGTGACTGCCCGTCTGTTTTCCATATATGACACATTTTCTGAGTACTGAGTACACTGTTGCTCTTCCGCGAGGAATCCAGTAGATTCTTCTGAGCTAACTTAAGGTGTGAGTAACACCCGCGTGAAAGAGTTGCTGGTGTACGTCTGTTATGACTAAGGTAGAAAGATAGGCTTCTCTGGGAAGTAATATTGGACGAATTGCATCTTCTGAAAGACTGGAATTCTGTAGTCTACCTTGACAGCGAAGTAGGCCATCTTCATCGCGGATCAACCCGAGTTGAAGGATGGAGGAGGTTTTTTTGCTGGTTGTCTTATTCTTCTGCAGCTCCTCAATTTCGCTGGAGTAGTACTGCTTCTGGACATGCCGCATCCAATATCGTTTTGCCTCATCAATTTCTGATTTCGTCAGTATTCTGGAAGATGGTAACTTCACTGTTTTCTTCAAAAGATGGACAAACCTGAGGCAGTATGCCGTTATTCTGATCAGTTTTCCAAGCGAAGAGTAGTTGTGCTCATTAATTCCAATGGGATCCAATTGAATAGTGTTACTATGACTTGCCATACTTGCTTCGAAGAGAACTTTTGGTGTTTCCTCGACAGGAGTGCTTTTTGCTATTACGCCAGTTGATGTTTCATCAGCTGTGTAGTTTGGCCAGAGTTTTGACTCCAATAGCAACCAGGAGGGACCGTGCCACCGTTCGCAACAAGATCCGTTGAAGCATCGGTGAAACAGATCAGTTCATATGCCTCATCTCCTGTCAAGGGGAATCCAATCAAGAGTCGTCTTATTGGAACGGACGGTATGTTTCAAAGGTCCTGTAGAAGCTTCATACCAATCTCATACTCCTGTATTGGAACTGGATCATCCCAATCTGAAGTATTCTTATCTTATATGGGCAGACTAACTACAACTAGCATTCATAGACGATGCAATCACAGTAACTAAGAGTTTTTTAGCTTCACATATTACTTCATTTCTCTTCTTCTTTTAAACTAGAACTTTAGGTATACACAGGACGCTCAGGTCTAAAGAAAGTTCCAGACGTGGGGTCAAAATGTTCTGGACACCGTCGGGGACGGCGAGCTCTGCCAGGGGGCGGCAGATCTGGGATTTGGTTTGGCTGGCCGCCCTGGCCACGAATCAATCCAGGACCCTTCTGAGTTGGCCACGTCAAAACCCAAAACCAGCAGTCGTCTTGCTCATGCCCCGGGAAATCCGAAGCCGAGGACCGGCGATCCCTTAGCTGGTCACCATGGCGAATCCATACCCGTTGACCAACTTGTACCTTGTAACGAGTTGAACCCTTGACTTCCAGCACTTGCCCCGGGAGCCATTTGTGGCCAGACCCATAGTTCCTGGCCCACACTTGCTCTTTAACGTTGAATCTCCTTCGGGGTTGGTTCGGCGGTTTCAAAGCCTTTGATTCTTTTACCAGGGTCGATCCAGTTCGGGGCCGGAAACAGTTGAGTTTGACCTTGTTCAACCAGTTGCGGCCCAGGAGTGGAGGAGCATTTACTTTAGTTACCACAATGGGCATTTGACTATATTCTTTATTTTGGTATGCCACATTCACATAAGCTTCACCTGCCACAGGAATAATGTTATTGCTGTAGTCTTTCAGTTTGATGGTTGATTTCTGCAAAGCCACATTTGACAAACATTTGCTGGCCAGCTTCTTGCTTAAAATTGTTACGGCAGCACCCGTATCAATTTGCATTTTAATGGGCACACCATTTATGGCAACCTTCGTGGTAACGGGCTTACAACCGCGGGATAGGGAATAAATATGGTAAATGGGGTTTTCTGATTCAGATTCAGAATCAGAGTGTTCGACACAGTATGCCTTGGACGGTTTCCTTTTATGTGTCGGAAGTTGATTACTTGTGGCCGCTCTGTCTTTGGTTCTGCAGGCAACAGCGATGTGTCCGGTTCTGCCACATTTATGACACTCTGTATCCTTACATCTACAGTTACCTGGAAAATGCAAGCAAGCATTGGACGTCTTTGTCCCTCTTGCGGGAAAAACCGTTGTCTTGTTGATTTGATAATCAACGATAATTACTGTCGTGGTAAATTTCCGAACTTTCTCTTTCAGAAATTTCCATGGTTTTAGCCAAGTCATAGGCTCTTTGAATGTTAATATCTTGCTCCGCTAATAGCCTTTTCATTATGGGTTCACTTCGCAATCCGAAAACAAAAATGTCACATAGGACATCGTCCAGAAAATTTCCAAACTGGCATTTTGTCGACAGTTTCCGAAGTTCAGCTAAATATTCGGTCACAGTTTCACCATCTCTTTGTCTGCGATGGTAAAACTTGTAGCGTTCTGCCATCTTAAGGGGCGTTGGCTCAAAATGATTCTTTAGTCTTTCTTGCAATTGGGCAAAATCAAGACCACCCGGCTTTGAAGGAGCAACCAAACTTTCTAAAAGGGCATAATTGATTGCACCAACAGTTGTCAGAAAAATTGCTTTCTGTTTGTTGCCGTTGATGATCTCATTTTCAACAAAAAATTGTTGCATCCGATAAACGTAAGACGACCAACGTTCAACCTCCGGGTTGAAGTTATCCTAACATCCCACGTAATTCGCCATCAGTGCGCCACTGAAGTATTCTTATCTTATTATCAGACTAACTACAACTAGCATTCATAGACGATGCAATCACAGTAACTAAGAGTTTTTAGCTTCACATATTACTTTTTTTCCCCTTAGAGCAACACCCCAGTTGCTTTCGCGATGAGGGGTAACGCCAGACTCATTTTGCTCAGGGTCCATAGTCCGGCGTTGAATAATTGCAGATGCAATTACCCGAGGCATAGGCAAGGCTACTGCCGTAGCAGAAGTGGCCACGCTGCTTTCACCGCATCGTGGACACCCGTTAGCTCCATTCAAAGGGGTTTCCCCCCTTGACCGGCCAACTCCTTGAAAATCTCGGATAAGTACAGAACAATTATGGGGGGTATTTTTGGTACTCTAAACAATTTTGTTGCCGGCAGGCAACAGACAATTTTGAAGTTTTGTGTTTTGAGTTGCGAAAGCGGAGTACCTCTGCATTCCTCCGCAGTCAACTCAAGTGTTCACTTTTGTGTTTTAAGTACAACGTATAACCTCTTCTTCTTCTACTATAATCGTCTTAACTTTTGCCGGCTGGCCGCAGAAAACTTTGAATAACGTTTCCGTAAGTTATCGATTTCCACCAGTGTTATTTTGCTTGTTTAGCTGGCGCCTGTAGCGTAAACCATATCAGCTCCCACTGACCAGCTGTGTGATAGAAAAAGAAAAAATTAAATTTGAGCTGGTTGCGAATGCAGTATAAACCTCATAGTAGCTGAAGCTTCTACTGAACCAGCGGCTTCCATATGCCCTTAGTTGATGGCTAATATTTACATTTATACATAGTTGTATTAGTTTGAACATCAGCGAGAGACACGGTAAGACCTTTTCATTCGCCATGCCTACCCCTGGTCTTCAGTAGAACAGATCTTCATTCCTACATTCCATTTTGTTAAATTTATAAAATGACTTAATATATGCTTAATTGAAGAAATTTGTGAACTTAGCTGATGATTCCGGATAATCCAGCAACCGATTCTTTCCTTGAGTCTTACGCAGCCAGATTTGCCAGGGCACTGGAGAATGCCTGTCGCATTCTCCCCATTGCGCGATTTAAGGCTTTGTAACTGAAATTACATTAATAAATTTGATGCAGCATCATTAATTGCTATTGATTAGTCTGGTCTAATTAAGGTAGTTCCATTGCTAATCTCAGTTCGAAATAATGAATTACTATAAGATTGACAACGCGCTCGCTTAAAACGGCCTACTCAATTAAACATTTTTGTTTTTTTAAAGCAGTTTCAAAAAGTTGTGTCATTCATTTAAAGTGGAAGCTACTGAGCTTGGCGGACCAAGCTATTAAAATCTCGACCTCAATCCTTAAGTTCTAAACAGATTAACATAAACCAAAAACTTATCTTTT
This sequence comes from Trissonchulus latispiculum, assembly GCA_030248195.1. Classification (NCBI taxonomy): domain Eukaryota; kingdom Metazoa; phylum Nematoda; class Enoplea; order Enoplida; family Ironidae; genus Trissonchulus; species Trissonchulus latispiculum. Next base: position 54,629 of record JASAND010026230.1, on the reverse strand, counting down.
TTGGAGCTACCACTTTCCCCACGTTGTTGATGCAATCTTCCCACATATTACTTCACCAATCATGGTTGTCTTCCCACAACTTCTTCAGTAGGAGTTTCGTTGGTACCACTGCTGGAGTGAAATATCCGAGTGGATCATAGTATGCTGCTACGGACTTCAACAAGATGCGCTTAGTAAATTCTGACCCTGAAGTTGACTTCGCTGGCGGTATTGAAATGGTATCTTCCTTCACATTCCGCTAGAGGCCCAGCACTTTGATGCATTCATCGGAAACTTTATCCTGTGATGGTACCGTCCGCAGAAATTCTTGACTGTTGCTAGCCCATTCTCTTAGATTCATGAAACCTTCGTTGAAAATTTTCTTAGCTTCGTTGTAGAAGCTAATTGCTGATTGAGAGCTGTCAACTCCGGTGACCATGTTATCTACGTACATGTGGTCCCTAATGGTTGCAGCAACCTTACTGTCGTACTGGCGAAGATGATACTGCACTGTTGCAGCCAGAAGAAATGGACTGGCAATCACACCGAATGGCACCCTGCAGAACCGGAAGATTTCTATGTTTTCTGATGAAGCATCCTTGGTTGGATCTTTTAACAAGAGGAATCTGGTAATATCTCGATCGTCCATTTGTAAGCCTATCTGTAAGAAAGCTTTTTCAATGTCTGCTAGAAGTACAACCTGATGGAGCTGAAATCTGATGAGTAGTCCTGCCAAATCTTCTAGGAGTACCGCCCCACGGAAGATACACTCGTTAAGACTGAGGTTAGTTTTCCTCGTTTTGGCGGATGCGTCGTAAACGACTCGGACTTTAGTAGTAGTCTTCTGCGACGTCAAAACCGCATGATGAGGAATGTAATGCTTTATTGGTCCTTCATATGTATCTTCTTCAACCTTCTCAACGACCACTTTTTTCATTTGGTCGTCGATTATGTCATTATATTTTATTCTGAGGTCAGTAGACAATCTTGTAAGTAGTGATCGCAAGCGTCCCAAGGCTAAGTGATAGTTTTCTGGTAGATCAGTTTCATTGCCGTTGAAAGGCCACTTAACTTAGTAACGATTGTTGACCGGCTTTATGGTGTAGTGGAACTGTTGAAAGAGCCGTGTCATCCTCTGTTTTTTCTATTGGTTCTTTTATACCGATTGTTTCTAGGCTCCAAAACTTTTCTAGGCAAGCGTCGTCCTGGCAAGGTCTGATGCTTTCGCTGACGCTGAAGGCTCGAGTAAGTGACGATAGGACACCAACACGTGTCAGTGTCAACATGGTAACACTTTCGTCAGACGAGCAGTGTGATTGTTGGGTTAATCGACCAGTTACGATCCAACCCAGCTTGGAGCTTACGAGATAGAATCCCTTTTGGATCTCTATCTTGTCCATGGTGACAACGTCCATGTAGACGTCCGACCCTAGTAGGAGCTCAATTCTGGCTGATTCTTCTTGTTGTGGTAGTGTGTCTCTGAGTTTCTTGCTCTTATCTGTTTCTCAATTCTCAGTGGGCTTCTTCTCAGATCACCGGTTATTTTGTCAACGATGTTGACAGACATTGGGTATTTTTCTCCCGTTTTTAGGATCACTTCAACCTCAGCAGTTGTCGTCTCGATGTGTTTAACTGCATGCTTGGCAAATGTTACCACAGACAGTAATTATTTAGTTGTGGAAGTTAACCCTAGCTGGGTGGCTAAGTTGGTTGTTATGTAGTTTCGCTGACTACCTGAATCAAGTAGTATTCTGATTTCTAGTTGGGTTTCGCTTCCTGGATTCTTCACTGTAGTTAGTGCTGTTTGTAGAACTACTTTCTCATCTGTAGCTAGGAGGACATGGTTTTCCTTTGCGTCTGCTTCAGTTTCACTGGCGACGGTAGCAAACGATGTATTTTTACTGTTCGAAAACTTTTTTGGACAAAGACTGCTATGATGATTTGAAGTGACGAAACAGTGAACACAAGGCTTCTTAGTTCTGCATTCTTTGAGAGTATGGTCTCGTTTCAAACACATGAAAAAGTATCCTTTTATTTTTTTCTTTCCTAGCTTCTAGTGTCAAATATGATGTGCATTCGTCACTCCAGTGCTGACCCTTACGTAAGCACATGGAGTCAGTGGAGTTGTTGAACGTGTTTTTGCGGCGCTTCAGTTGTGCTTCTGCCGGGCTTTTTGGTACTGTAGTGATTGGTATGTACAGTTGTAGCTTTTGTCTGTAGGAAGTTTTGATTAGTTTGTCGTTCAGCCGATTCCGTTGCATGGAGAAATTTTTTCAGTTGATCTCTTAATGTTTCAACTGACCAAATTTGACCAGAATTCTGTTCTTCTAGTCTGGTCAGCACTTGGCGTGGTAGTTTACTTTTTATCAAGGACACGAAGTGTCTGTGTTCAGTGTTTTCCCCAAGAGCGGAGAGCGACCTCATGTTCTTTTCTATACTATCGTATAGACTGCGGGCACTAGAGGTCAAATTGCTTGTATGCGGCAAGTCCATCATTGCAGCATAGTGAGCATCAATGATGGCCTGGTCGTCCCCAAATCTTTCCTTTAGCCAATCAACTGCCTTTATATAGTTTTCCCTAGTTTGTTGTAAACCGGCAATTGCGTCCGAGGCTTCAGCTGTAAGCTTAGACTTCAGGTAAGCAAATTTTTGGACCTCCGCTAGTTGCTCGTTGTTGTGAAATGTGACTTCAAAACAATCCCAAAACTCTCTCCAGTAGATTTCCATCAAAACATGGGATGTCGAGTGTCGGAAGGTTTGTAGTGGAGTTCAACCCTTGAAAGCAGCGATCATCTGAGGAATTAGTGGCTGCCTTAGCTTCTTCAAGATTGAGACGCTCAATTTCTATTTCAAGACGTCTTTTCTCAAGGTCTAACAAGGTTACCTCGTTTGAAGCATTTACCTCACTTCTAGCATCAGATACGTCTTCAGCTCTTACCACCCCAAGTGAAGATGGCGTTGTATTTCCACTCTTGTGGTTGAGTAGTCTATTTTTCCAGGCAAGTAGTTTGGAGACGACGCTATCTGTTTTGGCGACGAGGGCTTCCGCTTCTTCTGACTCTTCTTCATTGAGGGGCTGTTGATGTTGTTCCAATGCTGTCTGTAGTTTCTCCACAAATTTGGGAAGTAGTAGTAGAATTGACTCAATTGCTTCCACAGTGTCCTCGACGTCGTTGTATTGCTGAGGATGGATTGAGAGTATTGAGTCGGCTTCGGCGATGACCTCGCGGATGCGTCGTTGTGCTGAGTGGACTCTACTGCTGACACCATTGTCAACAGTAATAGTAGTGGAAGATGTAGTCTGATCAGGTTTGCAGAATATCTGTGGAGCATCCGATCGTTACTGCTCTGCTACCATATCAAAGTTTGTAGGAGCTTAGTTATAAAACAACTGTTCAGCTCAAAGTTTCATATCGAAACTGACAACTAACAAAGCTAATCAAACATCAGATAGGTACGAACGGAACGAAACGGTTCCTTTTCGGAACAGGTACGAAAAAGTTAGGTGTTTGATAATATCTGCGCTTTATACATAACTTTCTGAATTTTCTGAATTCATCGCACGTTCGTGGCCAGATGAAACCGGGTCACCGGGTCAGTTCGGGTCACTATATGGACCGGGTCACCGGGTCACCGGGTCAGGTGCTCTGACCCGGTCTTGACCCGGTATTTGTCATTGGGGGAATTTTTTTGCTGTTGTAGGATACTTTTCATAGTTTTTACCAGTTTTTGCCAACTGAAAACTCAATAATTACTCAAAAACTAGCAAAAGAAATATTTTAACTTAATCGCGTAGTTTTTTAAATACTTGTCGCTGTAGTAGTGTCCTCATAATATTTGTAATATCCTGTCAAGCTTAGATCTAGGTTGAAAACTACACTGCTTGCGTTTAATTTTAACTAGAAACTGAAAATTATTACAATGGCACTGAGAGTCTGAAATCTTTATTTTAAAATCTAAAATTCTCCATGCTCAATCTACTGTAAGTGATTTATCGCTGCTACTATCATATTTGGAGAGGAGGCCAGGTCAGACTGTGGGTTTCAAATCTCGGTAAGAAGGAAAATCTTAGCAAAACAAGGTTTACAGATTTTTAGTTTTACTTTGCAGTTTTTGCAATTGTTATGGCTTACTATCTTTTGGAACTAATTGTGATTGATTTTATTTATAGAATATATTGTTTAAATCCTAGCCATAAGCAAGAATATTTCCAAAAATCTCCGCTGAGTGAAAGTTCAATTATACAACTAAATATTTTACTAAAATTTATAATGATAAAGCACAAAAGTGCTAATGTTAAACTCTATGATTAGAATTAGATGATGTGATGGCTTTGGCAACGTATTTTGTTCCAATTTGTTTGATTCGAAAAGCTATGTAGTTTACTTCACAATATTGAGTGCGAAATCGTGCAAAACAGTTTTGATTTTTTCATGCTTACTTGCAATATTTACTTTCCAATGTTACTACTTTAAGGAAAGCAAAACTTTAGCCCAACTTCTTATTTTAGACGCCAAAAATGTCCAGATAGGTAAAAACACTCACCTCACCCAATAAACGTATTTTTTAATTTTTCAAAGCTTAAACCTGAATTTTCCAAAATACCGGGTCACCGGGTCACCGGGTCAGGGGTCGACCGGGTCACCGGGTCACCGGGTCAGTAAATAGTGACCCGGTTTCATCTCTGACGTGGCGACAGGGGGGGGTACCACTTACCATTGTTCAGCATGTGTTTATATGCGTTTGAACTAAAACGCATCTGATTGGCTAATCGCCTACCTTATGTCAAATTTACGTGGACCCCCCCCCCCGAGATCTCGGGGGGGCCCGCTTAGCGTTGTTAAGCGTGTATTTATATGCAGTCGAACTGAAAAGCACTGATGAGGATTGCGGTAGTTGAGGCTTTTCAGTTCGGCTGCATATAAACATACGCTTAACAACTCTAAGCGGGACCCCCCCCGAGATTTCGGCCTTAATGTGCCGAGCATCTCGCAGGCCATTTCCATTAGGAAGGGCCAAGCTTTCCACTCTTGGTATTATAAACTCTTGGTTTGTACAATATCATTTGCTGTCAGTCGGTAAAGCCATTCAGTATCAATTGGTATTCTTTCTATTCTAGAAGAAACAAATGGTTAGAAAAGATGGAAGAATTCACCTTATTTCGGAAATTCTAAACGGAATCAAGGTATCAAATTTGCCATGTTTCTTCCTTGGGGACACTTCTGTTTTATTTAATTCGAAGTTTCAAGTATGTATTTGTTCATAAAATATTAAGTAAGGACTGCACAAGCTATAGTGTTGAACTCAAATTTTAAGGTTTGGCTAAGATGATTCCCATCCCACCTTGCTTTAGTCAGCCATATCTAAATGTTGCAATGATTTATTATGTTTTGATCAAGAACAAGAGACTTAGGTTACTGCTCTCATTGTCCGACGAGATTTATGAGCTTTACACGCATACACGGTGTCCGATTCTGGGGGGGGGGTGTCTGCCGCGACCTCGGCGAGGGGTGCATAACCCTGTAAAATTCCAAAATTTTAAGGGAGTCTAAACATTTTTTGGCCAAAACTTAGTAAAAAAATAACAAATTTTAGCGATATTTGAGAACGTTTTTGAAAAAATCGCTAAAATTTGCTAAAATGACCAATGCTTGGCAATAATTGTGTGGCGCATATCCTCTTTTCTTTCAGGAGGAGAGGTTCTGCCCTTTTTCTTTTTCGCTGAGAAGGTCTTCCCGTTTTTTGTCGCTTTGGGGGGAGTTTGCACCCCCCCATTCCCTCAAAGTTATCCTATTATTACTGGATACCCGTTGAAGGAACATCCGTTAGAGTAGGGCATTGAGCAGTCAGTGGAATGTATTCATTCGGATATCATCAATTTTGCAAAATGTGGGTTCCCCAGTAGATTCTTTCTTATGATATTTTCCTCTGATAACTGATGAAACCCCGCTTGTGCCAGAAGCTTTGAGTGCCACAAAACGGTCCGCGGAAACTGAGACTAATAAAGGAGTCTTCTTCAGCTTCCAATTGCGCGGGCCATATTGAAACAAAAATTTCAAACAACGAAGGTTGAGATAAGCTATCAACTCTAATACAATTTCTGATATACCGTGTTCTGGTTTTTCAGGTATTAAAACTGTATGCCTGGGAAAAGGATTACATTAGAAAAATTGGGTCCATGCGGACAAACGAACTAAAACTGCTGCGAAAAGGTCGGCTCATTGCTGCAATATCGGATTTCATATTCATGGCCACTCCGATTTTGGTGAGCAATAAATGCATACGCAATACGCCATAATATGATAATATTAATAAAAAACTAATGATAATGAATAGAATAATAAATAATAAAAAAGATCCGACTTGGAGATGGGTTGCCTGGGCATTCAAGCAAAATAGATTTATCGCTCAGTGTGCTCCTACTGGTACACACTAATCACACATGTAATTTCTTCTTTAGATTTCTGCTGCCAGCTTTGCAGCATTTGTCTTATCCAGTTCTGAAAACGTTCTCACCCCTGAGAAAGCTTTTGTCTCAATTTCCTTGTTCAACATTCTACAAATTCCTATCCATTTTCTGCCAATTCTGTTCACATTCGCTGTTCTGGTAAGTCAACAATCTCTCAGATAACTGAGATAACAATGCTCTCAGAAATCATTAATCTCAATCCTGAACTTATGTGTGACGCGAACAACAAACTGTTCAGGACCTGTAGCTACGAATCCAACGTTGTTATTATAAGCACAGAAAATATTGTATACAACTCAGCATAGCTGAAGGAGTAAGATTAAGGTAAAGAATAAAATTAATGATTTACTTTTTGAATTTTAAGTCTCTGAGGCTGGAAGCAGCCTTCATATAAAACTTTATACGCTAATGATCTAAGACTTTTCTTTAATGTAGGCGAGAGTGTCGAACAAAAGGCTGAAAAAATTTCTAACTTCACCTGAAATTGATTTTGATGCTGTGAAAAGGCTCAGTCTTCATCAAAAGAACGAAGGTAGGATGACATAATGCATATTGCTAGTTGAGCTTCTAGTTGGCATTATAAATTAATTAATTTTCAAAAACCATTATAAATTAATTAATTTTAAAAAAACCATCGGAGTTGGGCTACATTTTGATTAACGCCCAGTCGAATCTGGCTGTTACACAAGTTACATTACACTAAACCGTAACCCGATGCGGTATACTCTCCGATCACTGCACTGTTGCTTCTAATCTTTATTACAGTAACTGTTGTACTGATATTGCTACATTCTCCAAAAAATCAGTGCTCTGATTGCATTAATTTTAGATTCACCAGTCATATCAGTAGAAAATGGTACATTTACATGGAATTTGCTCCAAGATCCAGTCATTAAAGATGTCTCGTTTTCCGTTTCAAGAGGCAGCCTTGTTGCTGTCGTTGGAGTTGTGGGATGCGGCAAATCCAGTCTGTTGTCAGCAATTTTAGGCGAAATGGAAAAGCTTAGTGGAAATGTGCTACTGAAAGCAAGTTACTGGTATTGTTCCGGTGTACATACTGTTATAACGACATCAATTGAAAACTGGTTTGAATATAAATCTATGTCTGCAGCTTAAATTAGTTCCAACAAGAGTACGTTCCAATTCAACAAAATTTAATTCTACAGCAGCTATTCTACCTTTGATCGTTTTCAGGGAAAAGTGGCCTATGTACCGCAGCAAGCGTGGCTGAAGAATGCAACTCTGCAGGATAACATTGTCTTGGGTAGGACGTTTAACGAAGAAAAATATCAAAGCATTGTCGAAGCTTGTGCTCTTCTACCTGATTTTAAGATTTTGCCAGGAGGTGATCTGACTGAAATTGGTGGCCAGGTATTTCACGAACCGTAGTTTTATTTTAGCTACATATGTTCAGTTTCAAGCTTTAAGTGGCTTACCTATTATTACAAATAAAATATCAAAGTGCAAAACCTAAATCCGCAAAACAGTGTTCACCTTTCTTCCACTACCGGTTTCGGATTCTGACACCCTTCATCAGGTGAATCCTGTCCCTTCTGCGCTGCAAAATTTCAGGAAATGCGAAGGTCGGGGATAAGTTATTGATTGGGAGGGACCGCGATATAGATGTCCGGGAAGCTCCAAGTGCCTCGAGACGGTTTGGGGCAAGGTTCTGATTTGGGGGGCCAGGGGAGCAGGGCGGGACTGTGACACAAATGTTTGGGGGCTCTAGAGGGCTGAGGACGGTCTTCGACAGAATGGATGCTGTTAAACTCAGACCCGGGGGCGGGGACTTGTTGAAACGAGGAATATGTTCCCAATTGTTCCAAAAGAACAGTCAGTGAAAAGTTGGCCGATCCATTGTTTTTCCTGCTTATTTCTGCACGTGTCTAACAAACAAAATACCGGAGACCAGAACCTGAAACCGACAGTGGAAGAAAGGCGAACACTGGTTTGGGGATTCACGTTTTGGACTTTGATATTTTATTGATTTCTTTGTATCCCTTGTAAATCCTTGAATAAGTGGCTGTTTTATCGATTATCTTATCAGCAGACAAAGATATGAGCCGATCAGTGTTTCACCAGGGATGGTAAAAATACCGAGATCAGAATAAAAAAACAAAATCGTAACGACTTGGTATGTCTCAGTAAATATGTGGCTGGTCACATTCAGCAAATTTTCTTGAATAGTCATTGAAAAGCTTCGAACAATTTTGTTTTTCTAAAATGAAAGTTATCTTCTTGCAGTTGGAGTGCAGTTAAATGGTCTTATTATATTCTTTTTGCAGTTAAATAGCTACCACTTAAATTAAGTATACGTGTTCTTGATTAAAACAATCATTTCCAGGGGATCAATCTTAGTGGAGGCCAGAAACAGCGAGTTAGTGTTGCTCGGGCAGTCTATCAGGACGCAGACGTCTACCTCTTGGACGATCCATTGAGTGCTGTTGATGCTCATGTCGGGAAATACATATTCAATAAAGTGATAGGAAAGGAGGGCCTTCTTAAGGAGAAGGTATTCGGTATAAGATTGTATGACGCTATTCAAAAACTTACATGAAGTATACTAGATTTTTTGCCTTCCAACTTGCGATTAATTAAAAATGATGAACCGCTGGACTTAATAACGGAAAACGGTTTCCGTATTTCAGACTCGCGTGTTAACAACCAACCAGCTGTCAATTTTAAAATTCGTTGACAACATAGTTGTGGTGGTAGACGGAAAGATTGCGGAAAGCGGAACGTATGAGAAACTGGTTCATTCCAAAGGGGATTTTGCCAAATTCCTGGAAACGTATCTGACAGAGTTGACGGAAGGGCAGTCTTCTATTCCAAAATGTAGGTTATATATTGTTTTGTACTTAACAAGGGGTAGTAACTCTCCCGCTAACTATATAACTGCTAATTCATCTTTTATGTTTTTTGCTTTTCGACATCAATTTCTAAATATACACGTATCAGCTACCTTTATCCCTCTTTGTCAACTGTTGCTAGCATTGTCTTAGCTGTATAAGAACTATTCATTTGTGGGACTAACTGACCTACAACAATTTGCAACCTACAAGCGAGCGCTGTTCTTAAAAGCATTTTCATGGACAGTGGATAATGAATGACACCGTACTTTAGAAAATCTTACGTTTCAATCGCATCATCTACACGTCTAAGTATCTTTTATTCTTGTGTCAAATTCATACGCGGTTACTGTGTGTGTGACGTTGAAGCTTTTGTGTCTCCTGCAACATAAATAAGAAAAAAGAAGAAAAAAGTCATGCACCACTGAAGTCTGGAGCATACATGTTTGAGGGGGTCACCTTCCCTGAATCTTGGTTTCTGTTTTTTGGGCAGCGACCGCCGGCTTCCGCTCCCCCCTCCCAATTCCGCCTCCTGCACATGTCTGATCAGGAGAGACTATTATAGCATTATATTTATAGTATACGTACATTTATAGTGGAGGATGTTGAGGAACTGATTAGCGACCTCGAGGAAATCAGTCCAGATATAAAACGAAGGTGAGTTTTAATAATGGTAGGTTATAATCATAAAAAAATAAATGTCAAGGAATACAACAATGAAATGTCGGAAATTTTATAAAAGTTGTGTCTTTAGCTGGTGTAATTACTAATTATAATTTAAAAGAGGTAAGCGGGGACGATTAAACCCGGTTCACACTGCACAAGGCTTATTTCGGTTTAAGGTTTAAGTTTAAACTAATTTATTTATGTTGAAGCTTTGACACTGGAATGTTTAAGGATAAAGCAAGTCGAATTAAAATGGCTTAGCTCTGTATTTAGGTTTAATATTGAAATTAGACTGCACAATGTGGCTTCTGTGCCTCTCGTGGGGGATTGCGAGACACTTCTCCACATTATTGTTCTCTTTACATAATTGACTTTAGACTTAAATAGTAGGAAAGGGCATAAACTGTAAAGGAGGGGGCATATTTTGGTAGAACTTTATGAAAATATGAATAATGTACAAATATTAATACGGAATAAAAATTAGAAAAATAAAATTTTCACTAATTTAAATACAAAATTGTCTTTATTTTCCTTATAAAAAGAATATGCTTTGATTTAAAAATCAGAAAGTTTGCAGAGAAAACCTATACATTCAAATTGAAACTAGCCAAAAATGGTACTTTTCAGAGTTAACATTAGAAGTTTTTAAGAACAATAGAAAACTTTATTGGTTACCACTTTATTGCCATAGTATACAGTAGGTGATGCCCTACTGTCATATTTCGTTATTATTTAAAAAAATTCTTTATTCAAAATTAATCCTAGTTTATGTATCTTGTTTTCGCTAAAGATACCCCGATAGCCTATAATTTGAATTTGAAATGTTATAATTGTCAGTATTTGTGCAAAGATAGATCATGCATATCCCTACTTACGCTCAAAATTCTCTCTGAAAAGTCTGTCAAAATTCTGCTGGCTGGAGGCATGTCACGTGATTTCGTAATCACTATGGCTGCCTCCAGCATCTTTCCATTCAGTTGAAGTTTTATGTTCGCCGCGACTGGTTGCTTTCTCTCAGTATCATTTTATCCAAAATTTTATGCTATTGTGTTCTTTCTGGCTTAGCTTGGGGTCCCCTCGTGTCTTTTAACGTCGGAGTAGACTAGTAAAAGACCTCCTAATCTGGCGATAGGTTGGGTGGGGCACGCACAACTTAATTATTTGTACGGGCCTACCAGTATATATATATATCTATTTCTCTATTCTCCGTGCTGTATAAATATTTCTCTGGCAATTCCTGGATTCATTCTGTAAGTGTCAAGTGACTTTTATTATCCGATATCCCCCCTCCTCTTTGTATTAAATCTTGTAATACGGCCACCTGGTCTAGTGTAATTTAGCTAGGTTTAGAACTGTGAAAGGTTGAAATCAGGATCTGATAGATGTGAAGAAAAGTGTCCGAGCTTTGGTTTAAGAAGTAGAACGCTCTACCACTGCGCCACATCCCCGGACGTTGAGACTAGTTTATTACGCTGATTTCAACCTTTCTGGGTTGCTGATATTTAACATACTCCCCTTGCTAATTGAAATTCGGCCTCGAATTTCCAGGAATTGCAGGTCGGTCCTCAAATCCAAGCACCATGTGGTCTAAGGGCGGCTCCCCGGCTGCCTCCTAACCCGAGGCCATATCATACTTCAATTCTTCTTCAAAGCCGGGAGCCTTTATATCAAATCACACAAGAACCATTAACCATTATATTAACCCTTAGCACCACGAGGACCACAATATACCAAACCATCTATCTCAAGGACCTGCAATTCCACAATTCCCAGGCATCACAAACGACTTCATCTCCTCAGAGCGGTAAGGACACGGCACGGTCGCCAAAATGTGAAAGGTTGAAATCAGGATCTGAAAGATGTGAAGAAAAGTGTCCAGGGCGGGGATCGAACCGCCGAACTTTGGTTTAAGAAGTAGAACGCTCTACCACTGCGCCACATCCCCGGACGTTGAGACTAGTTTATTACACTGATTTCAACCTTTCTGGGTTGCTGATATTTAACATACTCCCCTTGCTAATTGAAATTCGGCCTCGAATTTCCAGGAATTGCAGGTCGGTCCTCAAATCCAAGTACCATGTGGTCTAAGGGCGGCTCCCCGGCTGCCTCCTAACCCGAGGCCATATAATACTTCATTCTTCTTCAAAGCCGGGAGCCTTTACAAATCAAAGAACCATACAACCATATACAATAACCCTTAGCACCACGAGGACCACCATATACCAAACCAATTATATCAAGGACCTGCAATTCCACAATTCCAAGGCATCACATATGACTTCATCTCCTCAGAGCGGTAAGGACACGGCACGGTCGCCAAATGTGAAAGGTTGAAATCAGGATCTGAAAGATGTGAAGAAAAGTGTCCAGGGCGGGAATCGAACCACCGAGCTTTGGTTTAAGAAGTAGAACGCTCTACCACTGCGCCACATCCCCGGACGTTGTGAATACTTTATTGCTCAGATTTCAACCTTTCGAAGTTGCTGATATTTAACAGAACTGTTTAGTTTCGGTAAGTAGGGGTACATAAGGCTTAGGTTGAGGTAACTTAGTTGGGAGTGAGCTTAAGTTTCACGGAATAATCAGTTTATCTTATTGGCGAGGCTTGTCGAGGTTGGCTTGGAACTATCTCCAAGTCCAGGTTGCGTATCCAGCCCTTCGCGCGCAGCACCCCCGTAAAGGTCTTTGGCTGCCCAATAATCTAGTTTCTGGGGCCAAAACTTTAGTAGTAGTAACAGTAGTGTACAAAAACCGTCTCACATTTAATACATAGTTTATCCTGCCCTCTCACTTTCCTTCTCTTTTCCAATTGAGTGTAAACGCCATTCCCTTTCACATTTACAAAGAGAACAATTAAAGTGCGGCGATGTGTCACACTACCCTCGTGGGGACCCAGCGAAATTTAATCCTTAATGAGTTTTCTGCCAGCGTTAAGTGACTCCTTGCTGAGTTCAATTGGACTCACTTAACAATAGAGAAGGTCAATTCAAGGTCAAATTTAACTCTGATTATCCAGGTCTCCACACCAGCACAAATGTTACCCGTAATCTATAGATAAAATTAATGCTGCTAGTGAAGAATAATTCTTGATAGTTTTCTTGTATTGACTGCTAAAGTTTTTGAAGCAATTAGATAAAAGTGTAATTATAGGGAAACACGATTTGTCTAAGTATAAAGTTTAGTTTTCATAGTCGAGTCGAGAGACATTCATTCGTATATACCTCTATCAAATGCCTGGGGACTCTTTCTTAGTTGTTATGAAACTACTTTTCTATGAATAAAGCTTTTGAAAAGTGTTTTAAGATAAAGTTATGAAAACTAAACTTTTTCCTTAGACAAGTCGTGTTTCCCTAAAATTACACTTTTGTCTAATTGCTTAAAAAACTTTAGCAGTCAATACAAGCAAGAGTACATAATAACTAAAAGTGTAACAAGCGTCCCACTCTTAGTTATTAGGCTGCAGACATCATCTGCACAATAACGGCCTACCATCCCCACAACTGAGTACCTGGTGATCCAGCCCACAACTGAGTACCAGGTACACAATTGTGTACCAGCACTCGCTTGTATGTTTACATGTTGAACTCATAAGTGGCCAGCTGCTGATAGAATGTTTTTGGCTTCAACATGTAAACATACAAGCGAGTGCTGGTACACAATTGTGTACTTGGTACTCAGTTGTGGGGGGTCACTAGGTACTCAGTTGTGAGGGTGGTAGGCCGTTATTGTACAGATGATGTCTGCAGCCTAATAACTAAGAGTTGCGACGCTTGTCACACTCTTAGTTATTATGCACTCTTGATACAAGACAACTATCAAGAATTCGTCTTCATTAAGCAGAGGCACAGAAGTCCACATTGTTTAATGTAGAAATCACATCACATTCAGACATTGGTTAAAAGCTTGCCCCCAAATTGCTTAAGGTGGTGGTATCCTTTTGTGCAGTGCTTTTGTGGTGATTTTTTAAAACGCTACAACTTTCGCAATTTTGGGAGCTGGAAAGAGCTTTATACATTGTTTTAACTCTTATGACGAGTACATTCACATGAGCTTACGAAACTAGCAAAATTAGCAAAAAACTAGCAAAACGTTTCTGATATAACGACTAAATATAGACCAAAAATTTCTGAACACAGATTGAGGAACCAGACAAAATTTTGCGCTATCCTACGGAGGACATATGGGCCGAGGAACGTTTGTTTGGCTTTCGCTCAGTGTAACTTAACGGTAGAGAAAATTCGCAAAATGCACGGGGACCCTAAATTTTTAAACTTTGTCCGAACTTTACTCGAAACTGGGAACGTTTTAGCCAAAACCAAGAAAAACATCCCTCCGCAGTAGTACGAATTTCCATTCTGGCAAAAATCTCCGGAATCTGTCTAGTAGTTTTTGAGAAATAGATGTTTAAAACAAAATAACCACAGTTTTGCCAAAATGGTTTTTCGGCCAAATCTCTGGTTGCAAGCAATAAAGTCCGGCTAGTAAGGGATTCATAAAATGTGCATTTGGACGCTGTATCGATTGAATATGAATGGAGCAAAATTGTTCCTAAGCTTTGGCACTAATTTTGAAAAAACTAAGTTCCTCTAAAATGGCCATTTTTGATCTTCCAAAAGGTTTTTTGCCTATACTGACTTAACCACTGGATATAATGGCTCGAATGGTTGTAAAAGCAAAAATGTTCATGTATGTGTCCTCTTTCGTGCCATAACAATCAATCCGGTGTCTCGTCTACCTACTGGGAGCCTAAGGCCAAAAACCAAAACTTTCTTATCTTTTGGCCTAAAAATCCGAGACTGGTCCCAGAATGTTAAAGAGCACGGAAATAGGTTATTTCGAAAGTTTTAGCTAATTACGTAAAGGATTAAAGCTGTATGAGTCAAAAGTGCCCGAAATGAAACCAGCACCTTAAACCTTAAACCTTATACCTTGAATCCAAAACCGTAAATCTAAAACCTTAAACCTTAAACCTATTGCAGTGGGAACCGGGGTTTAATTGTCGTCTATAAAGGATGAAATTTATGTTGGAATAAGGAAAATTTTGTTTTGAAGGATTGAAGAACAGAAACACTCAACTACTACCTCTCCCTCCAGTGTCATTAAAAGTTCTCACCAATCCCATACCTCCGATTTGGACCAAAGAAAGAGTAGTACAGTAATATGTATTTTCTTTACATTATTAAACTGCTAATTTACAATTATATAAATCAGGTGGTAAGCTATCAGTAGAGTTGTTGGCCAGCCGACCGGCCCACTATGCCGCCAATCCGGTCGGCTGGTTCCGGCCGGCCGGTCTTCAGAAAAAGGACACTACTTGATTTTATCTGTTATACATAACCAGGAGTAACTGTATGCATCATTTAATGCTAAAAAGTTTGCAAAATACACAAAACTATTTTTGACCTGCCTGTCTTGACCGGCCGGCATGACCGGGTTCACATGCCCAGTCGGCCGGCAGAGTAAAAAACAACCGGGCAACAACACTAGTTATCAGTTAAAATGTTGCCAATGGAGATGAGCGTTTCGGTCCGTCAGCCCGGCACAGCCCTCGCTCCGAGCCGACATCGTAATGAACATCGAAACTATATATATATATATATATATATATATATATATATATATATATATATATATATATATATATACTTATATATACATATACATATATACATTTACATATATATATATATATATATACTTATATATACATATACATATATACATTTACATATATATATACATATATATACATATATATATATGGTTTTGGATTGGTTCAGCAGATTATTTTTCTGATGTCCAAAAGACTTGGCAGAAACGTTGTGATTGCTAACGTTGTTATTAACTTCGCTGTATCCTTTAGATTTCTGAAACTTCAAATAAAAATATCAATTTCAACAACCCAGGCGAGGATGATCAGGATCTCAAACCGGCAGAATCCGAATCGGAGAAGGAAGAGCACGACATTGCATCAGCAAAAATGGATGGAAAATTGATTGAAAAAGAAAAGCAGCAGTCTGGCGTTGTAAGACCACATATTAATAAAAGCTTTTTGTTTAATTCTCATCGGAGATGCGATTTTTCCTGCTATGCTTTTGCTTTTTTATCATTGTGTATACTACTTGCATTCCCATTTATTGACACCACTGTGTGATGGTATAGAGGTCGGGTCAACCACATTATGAACTGTCAGTTGGAAAACGAAATTACGATGTAAAGGAATTGTTGGTGCAAAAATTGGTTTAGGAGTTTTACGGTTATGAAACGGGTTTAATAGTTGGGAAACTGACCCTTGCAACTGCAGCTACCTAACAAAAGGAAGTTCAGAACGCGTTTTCGATTCGCAGTTATAGAAAAGTCTCAGCTTTCCCTGTTGTAGATAAAAGCAGCAGTTTATTGGACATTCATGCGAGCCATGACACTGTGGATTAGTCTGGCCATGATTGCATGTCAGATTGCATCTGTCAGCTTTCAAGTTGGCAGTCGATTCTGGCTGGCGAGATGGACAGACGCGGAAGCTGGGAACAGTAGTGATCTCAAAACGGAACTAAGCATATACTGTACCCTGGGTTTCGCTGAAGGCAAGTGGAAAACAGTTGCACTTAAATTATGCCTTAAGCATAAAACTAATTTGGGATTTTTCGGAACACAGGTGCTGTAGTGACACATCTTTGTTTCGTTCTTACTGTCCTGGTTTGTAAAGAGGGTACTTCTGTGCAAAAAAATTGCTTTAATGTTTGTTGTCAGTTATTATTATTATTATTATTATTATTATTATTATTATTATTATTATTATTATTATTATTACATAGTTTACTATCGTTTGCTCGTGTAAACTTTGTGCTAATAGATGGATGCTACCAAGAGTGTAAGAGTGAGACACTCTTACTCTAGCATGAATATATAAATCACGCTAGGTATGCCAAGAGTGTATAATACAGCTATTCGCTTATTTCAGTTTAAAGAAAAGAAAGAAAGAAAGAAATAAAAGAAAGAAAGAAAAGAAAACGAAAGAAAGAAAAAGAAAGAAATTTTGTCCACTGAATAATTTTAAACTTTGTCATCAATCAAACAACTGTCACTTTTAATTACATCAACCTTTGCCTTAACACACACCCTGCTAAGTTTGCTTCTTTGAGGACACCCTCGTTTTCTCAAGCTAGCAACAACTTAAGGCGCATAATGTTAACGCGTCAAACACGCCGAGGCATAGATTTGACCTTTGAGTGTAACTCTATACCTTCGTCTGTCAATCATTTTCAGGGGACAACCAAGAAAGTGGAAGAAATAGGAAGAAAGAAAGAAAGAAAATGAAAGAAAGAAAATGAAAGAAAAAGAAAGAAATAAAAGAAAGAAACTGGCTTATGTCGATCTGAGTAGGGGCAAAGATTTTCTTCTATTTAAAGGATTAACTTAATGACTCTATCCACTTGAAATCAGCAGGGTCAATTTCTTTCCAGTTCTACCCATAGTCCAGTTTAACTCTGATGCACTGGACAAAAATAAAGAGGGGTGAATGATAAAAGAATGTTTCTTTATATCTCGGAACTAAAGCTAAAATTATTAAGAATCAGACTATCAATGACTTCAGACAACTTTCAAATTTTACAACTCCAAGCATTAACATGAATAGAAATATTTAATGGTAACTTTAATATTAATGCTAACTTTAAATTTTTAATGACTAAGCGGCTGAAATGCTACTTTTCAACAAATTATTTTAACAGCAGTTTTGGTAATTAATAGTTTGACTCATAATACTTTTAACTTTAGTTCCTAGATACAAAGAACCTTTCTTTTATCATTCACCCTCTTTATTTTTGTCCAGTGCATCAGAGTTAAACTGGACTATAGGTAGAACTGGAAAGAAATTGACCCCTGTTGATTTCAAGTGGACAGCGTCATTAAGTTAATCCTTTAGATAGAGGAAAACCTTTGCCCCTACTCAGATCGACATAAGCCAAAAAAACTAATTCGACAACTTTGTAGCATGTTTTCTGCTCTTTCTAATGATATAAATTGTTTCATAATACAAAAGTTCGAAGCAAAGTAGTGTGCAACAATTTTTATACCATTAGAAAGAGCAGAAAAAATGCTACAAAGTTGTCGAATTAGTTTTTTAATTGCATTAACCCAATTAAAGTTATAATTAATTAATTAAAATTGCACAAAATTCTTTGAAGTGTTGGGTCTAATTTGCGGGGGGTGGGCCGTTAGCGTGCAGAGCATACATAGTTTTTGCTTAGATAACATAGAGTGTGCGTAGTGGCACACTCTTATATTGTGTACTCTTGCTATTACACACTCTCGCGCTAGGTTTCCGTTCTAAAGCTCGAAGCAGGCACAAAATTCGCGCACGCACTGCTTGTGTTTTCGAGCTTAAGCACATAAACATAGACCAAGTGAGCGTACCCCCGTTTCGACTAGGTACTGATTTCCGGGGGGGTCACTAGGGTCTGATTTGCGGGGGGGGGCGTTAGCGAGCAGAGCATAGTTTTTGCTCTGATAACATAGAGTGTGCCTAGTGGCACACTCTTATATGATGTACTCTTGTTAATTTATAACTTTAATTAGGTTAATCCAATTAAAAAACTAATTCGACAACGTTGTAGCATTTTTTCTGCTCTTTCTAATGATATAAAAATTGTTGTACAATACATTCCTTCGAATTTTGTATTATGAAACAATTTTTATACCATTAGAAAGAGCAGAAAAAATGCTAAAACGTTGTAGTTAGTTAATCAACTTTATTAGTTAATTAGTTATACAATAATTAGTTAGTTAGTTAATTAGTTTTTAATTGCATTAACCTAATTAAAGTTATAATTATTTAATTAAAATAATTAATAAATTACCTACAGTAAGCCAGCCTTAAGCTTATGGGCCTATCAGCAAGCAGACACACGCTTATATGAAAGCGCGTAGATAGATAGTGCAAACTGGGACCCCCTCCGGAAGTTCCGGAGGGTGGGCGTCCCGAGTCAACGCACCGAGCATACCTTATATGATTTCAACATGATAGCTTAAGAGTGGCATACTCTTATTTATTACACACTATTGATGCTACAAATCGATTTCGTTATAACCTACTTAGGGAGTATGTAGAGTAGAATGCCAATATTCTCCAATCAAGCTTTATATGTTGCTTGTAAAATCTTGCTAGCTTCCTGAAGCAATAACAATAATAACAAACAAAAATCCTAGTTTAATCTTTTTGTTTGCATTTAGGGCTTTTTACATTCATTGCATCAATATTGATGGCTTTTGGTATGGTGGCGGCAGCCAGAACTTTACACAAAAGTCTTCTTTTCTCCGTTCTACGTTCGCCGATGTCCTTTTTTGATACAACTCCGATAGGTCGAACATTGAACAGATTTAGCAAGGTCTCTCGATTTCTGTGATATGCATTAAATTGTTTGCTTGCAATAATTCACAATACCTGCTTTGAGATTTCTTCTAAACCTAATATGTAAGTATAAGTGTAACAAGGATAAGTAAAACATTTACCATTAAAATAAGTTCTTCCTTTTCCTCCAAAAAGGTATTTTTCTTCATCTTTTTAGGACATTGATGTTGTTGACAACAATATCCCAGTGATGACGGCAATATTCATAAACAGCTTTAAAAATACCTTAGGAAGAATTGTGATAATGGTAACCGGTGCTCCAATCATGATAGTGCCCATTGTATTACTGGGAATAGTGTATCTGATAATTCAAGTAAGTTTGGCCATGTTTGAAGCCAAGTCTGTTAAGATAAAAAGAATAGAAGGTAAAGCATTTGCACTCATCTCACTGGTTATTATAAAGGCAAACATAACAAAATAAACAGAAGGTTAAGCTCTTGGAAAGTAATTTCATTTTAGTCGTCAATCTATACTACAGTTTTCACTTTAAATTCTTCTTTCCTTGTAAAACTCGGCAGTGATTGGATTATTACATTCTGGGCAGCATGCCTGAAGAAGTCGACTTCCCGTAAGCCTTGGTTCCGAACGAGGTAAAGATATGTGGAAGCCCTCCTGTCATTTGCCAGTATAATGAGTATATAGGGTGCGGATACTTAAACTGGAAAGACGCATAACCCGTCAAACTCGAAAGCATTGAAATTTTGTTTATCAATAAGACATGTGGAAGCAAACAAATTCAGTAACAATTTTCTGGTCGCCAGACAACCAGTACCTAATCTCTAGTGTTGTTGGCCGGCCGAAATTTTCGTCGGCCGGCCGTTACCGGCCGGCCGACCTTCTGAAGACGGCCGGCCGGCCGAAAACGGCTGGCCGGCCGACGGCCCGGCCGGCCAGAAAAGGCCGGCCGGCCTGCCGTTCGACGGCCCAACCGGCCAAAAACGGCCGACTGACGAATCAAAGACTAAAACTGGCCGGCAGGCTGACCTATGAGTGCCAGAATAAGAAATCACAATATATGAAAATGCATCAGCACAACTTAAAATCGATTTTCTGAGAAACTTTTGATAAACCGCCGAAATATAAGCGCGGCCGGCCGACCGGCCTTTCAACGGCCAGCTGGCCGGCCTAAAACGGCCGACCGGCCGGCCGGCCAGCCGCCGGCTGGCCGTTTTCCACCCGGCCGGTCAACAACACTACTAATCTCTCCAATATCACCTGCAATAATATGTTGAGCGGACTTTGTCACTTCTCTCTGTCACCGTCTGTCTCTGTTCAGTCTTATTTTATTGTATGATAGGTACAAATGTTACTATTTTTTAGAAATTTTATATCACCACATCGCGACAGCTGAAACGGATCGAGTCAACTCGTCGATCTCCTATCTATTCCCATTTCCAAGAATGTCTTCAGGGCTCCTCCACAATTCGAGCTTTAGGATTAACAGATAACTGTATCAAAGAATCAGAGCATTTAATGGACTCTTGTCATGCCGCCTTTTTTCCAGCTGCTTTAACGGCCAGGTAGACCAGAATATATTAGCATTTCTGAAAATCGCTGGTCCCTTTAGAAAAGCTTACAAGATCAGGATATATGTATATATACTACTTTTGAATTCAGCAGCTTCTCTTCTACTTTGGCTTTTGAGTTGTTTGTTAAAAATGAAAAAGCTAAACTTAGTTGCATTATATCTTAAGCACTGCACTATTAAGCTATGTCAGAAGGCAAATTGTTAGCATTGATTAATTAACTAATCATCAATTTAGCATCAATTAAATTAATCTTTTAGATGGCAAGCTGTTCGACTAGGATTTGTGGCATCGATAGTCGTTCTTTGCACAGCCTTGGTTGGTGTTATAGACAGAAACGGTCCAACGGCCGGCACTATTGGACTTATCATTTCTTACGCCTTAACGGTAATAACGAACAGCCATAGAATTAATTTGGAGACTGATTAATGTTAATTCTCGTCCAACTGATTGCTAAATAGCTCCTCAAATCAAAGTTTTGTAGCAAAAACATTCAAATTGATTGCTGTTGAAGCACTTCTGTCTGGCCGTTTTTTTTTGTACAATGACCCGCCAAAGCTATGTATATACATACTGTCAGTTGCATCGTAATACCAAGAGTACGTGTTACTAGTATAACACTCATGTTGCAAACATTCAAAACAACGTAGCCACATTTTTTGTGCCCAAAAATCTTAACTCAAAAACTGTTTTGATTGAATTTTAGTTGACAATCAATCTGTATGTGATGGTGAGAATGGTGAGTGAGTTGGAAAACTTCACCGTGTCAGTTGAACGTGTTGTTGAATATACTCAGCTTCCCAGCGAGGTATGTACAGACTAATGTTTATTTAGTATGTATTAATTTTTTACATAAGATAATAAGATTTAAACGTTAGTTTATCAACCCGTTCTGCCGAAAGCAGGGGCGTTTGACATTTACATTACACATATGCCTTTAGCCAATGAGGATAAGTAGCTTAGTCACCCCTTCTTCATTTTTATTATTTTAGGCAAACGGTGATTCACCTGATTCTTGTATTGTTTTTATTCAGTTGTCAGTTGCAAACTCAATTCGTTTTACAGGCTTCTTGGGATACAAACTTAAAACCATCCAAGAGCTGGCCAGATGCAGGCAACATTACAGTGGAAGATTATGCAATGCGATACAGAACAGGAATGGACTTGGTCATAAATGGGCTTACGTGCAATATAGATGGAGGCGAAAAAGTATGATGTCTTGGTGTAGTGTGCAGAAAAAGAATAGATTTCAAGCTAATTTAAAATATTAATAATTTATTTATTTATAAATGGTTATTGCTTAGTGAAACTTATTAGTGCCGTGCCGGCCGAGTGGTTAAGGCGTTCGACTTCGGATCCGATAGTCCGAGGTTCGAATCCCCGCTGCCACAAAGCTTTCGCAAATCCCCTTGAGCTAGGGACTAAGCACATATCGGTTCGCCGTCAGCTCTAGCCAACCCAGCTATCCATCCTTAATTGGTCGGTAAATGGGTACCACTATTGTGGGAAGGTAACAGGAGTCCGTGTAGGGCTTAAAGCCTCTTTACCTTTTTCTACCTTTATTGCTTGATAACATTGGAATAGAACAGAATGATTTGCAGGTATCTGAACAACTTTTCCTCATTTTGTTAGTATTTTAGATCGGGATTGTTGGAAGAACTGGTGCTGGGAAGAGCTCTCTAACACTGGCCTTATTTCGAATAGTAGAAGCTGCCCGAGGGCGAATTGTGATCGACGGCATTGATATTGGACAGATTGGGCTTCATCCGTTAAGATCAAGAATAACGATCATTCCTCAGGTCATTCAGCTGTCATTCATTTATTGAAATTTATGTAACAACAAAGTGTTTTATTTTTTATCCTGTGCCAAAGATGCCCAGTTTGAGTAGTTGGGCCCGGCCCGACCGTTGCCAAAATGTTTCGGCCTGGTCCGCAAGCTGACAAAATTCGGAACGGCCCGGCCGGCTAAAAGGAAACTTCCAAACTTTTACGAACAGTATTAATTCAAAGCTAACACATCACATCATAGTAAAGCAAATCACTACTACAAAATGTTAAATTTTGCTGTAACATAACAAGAATGGTAATCTTAGTGCTTTCACAACATTAGCTTTGGGTCGATGCGAACCGTTTCGGTCATCAGGCCCACAGTTAAGAAATTTCTGGGCCCGGTTCGGCCCGAAAGGGTCATCTCTAGTGTCTTGTTTTTATGCTTTTTAATTTAATTATGCTGTGCAGATTTACTCGTCCTGTTTCTACGCCGGGATCGTTTATCATTCTCGCATCTTACACAATGTGAGGATTGGGGAATATATATCTAATATACCCAAACCACCCCCGACCTGCAATACTGGGACGACAGCCTCATCGTGGCTGCAGGGCAGTGGTGGCAAGAAGAACCCACCTGGCAACTGGGGAAGAATCGGTGGCGGCGGCTAAGGGATCAGGAAACAGGCTTGGTGGCAGCGAGTGGTGGACTGGATCCCATCGCCCCAGTGGCACCGGATCACGTCGACTAACCCCGCTTGGGGCGCTTTAGTTCGCCCTCGGTTGGTCGGTGCCGGTGTAACGGTTGTGTGAAATTGGTCTATGTTCACACTTCCTTTTTGTAGTATTAACCAATCCTCAACTGTAGTGGTTCTCATTTCTCAACCACTACCTGACCATGGCGGGGCCCCCGGGGTCTGCTACGCTACGCTCAGACGGGCAAATGGCGCAACATACATATCCAAACCACCAAGTTAGTTTTAGTTATTTTTCGTTCAGCATTTTTAAATTCTAGGATCCAGTGATCTTTTCTGGTAACCTGAGAGACAATTTGGATCCAGCTGAAGAATATTCTGATGCAGAGATCTGGACAGCCTTGGAAGTATCCCACTTGAAGGCTACTGTTGCTGATTCTCCCGGCCAATTGCGCATGGAAATATCTGAAGGGGGTGGTAACTTGAGGTGAGCTCTTACATAAACTAAGGGGCTTTTCGAGCGAGAGTTAAAAGAGTAGCGTTAAATTTTCTTTAACTCGTTTCACCCTACAGGTGAATTAAAAGGAACTGATTTAACCCTGTGTGCGAAAGGGACCGAGTTAGTTTTAACTCTTAACTTGTAGACTGAGTCTGGTGTTATTTTATGACGTCAATATTAGAAGAGTTGTGCCCGGGCCTTTAATCGGGCTTCGGGCTCCGGGCCGGGCCCGGGACGGGCCTAAACCGGGCCGGCCCGGGCCCGGTTGTTGGAGCGGTAGGCCCGGCCCGGGCCCGGGCCCAGTCGGCCGCGCAGGCCCGGCCAGGGCCGGGCCTACCGGGCCTGCCGGACCTGGGAGGCCCGGCCAGGCCCGGTGAAATTTTTACTATCCATTTTCTAATTTTTTCACAATTTCTTCACTAGAAAGTCCAATTTAAGCGTACGCGAGTTGTCTAAGTTGTAATAAATAGCACTAACTATTGTTTGGCACTGTTTTCTGTATTGCGGGCCTTCACCGGGCCGACCGGGCCTACACCGGGCCGCCGGGCCCACCGGGCCTACCGGGCCTTGAATTGGGCATCCGGGCCCGGGCCCGGCCCGAGGCCCGGCCCGGTTGGTTCAGCAGGCCCGGGCCCGGGCCCGGCCCGGGAAATTTGTTAACGGCACAACTCTACAATATTAGTTGTTATATTCTATAAAGTGGACACAATTCTCTTCAGTGAGTGTTAGTAAATTATTATAGCGATACTATATATAATCGGTAACTTAGCTGTTGTAGTGAGTAAAAAGAACGAAGTAGGGAAACGGAAAATACAATAGGGGGTTGTACCAAATAAGGGACACCAAACTGACAAAATGTTTGAAAGTTTTGTTTTTGGAAGAGAAACGTAGTTTACGCAACATCTATGAGGAACCACAACGTAATCTTTATATTAGCGGAAAGCTCAATTTCTGCTGCACAAGAAAATCAATTTTGTTTGCGTTAAATTTGAAACACTTAAAAACTCACATTTTTTAAAGATTTTCGCATCAGTTTTCTCTTCTAAACACTAAATAGGGGACACTATGTACCAAATTAGGGACAGTGGATACCAAATAGGGGACAGCTTAAGAATTTAGCTAAGTCTCACTGAAACTAAAAACACCCGATGATATAGTATAGATAGATACCTGAAAATACTTTAATTTACCAAAACGAGTGCATACTCTTGATGAAAAATAAATAAAACAAAAAGTGCTATCTTATGTAATGTGATGTGATGCAACAATACCATAAAGTGAAATATCAAACATTTTAAAATAATTTCAAAAAATAAACATCCTTAAAACAACTTTTATGAAAAAAATGAAGCAACTTATTTATCAACGTTGAACAGTAATTCAAGTGAAAAGTGACTTTTATAAGAATTTTATGAAATAAAAGAATTCTGAAAGAACTCAAACATTACAGATCTATATACATTGTAAGTAGTCAAGTGCTTAGTGCACAACTGGGATTATAGTGAGTGACGAGGAAAACTTAACAATTGGTCTAAGTCTTTCAGCTCTAATGTAGAAATCAATGTAAAATGCGCCAAATGTTTTGCAAAAGACGTTTAAGTTTAGTGTCAAATGTTTCTTAAGACGTAAGCTAATACGGAGCTAATGAAAAGCTGAATCGAAAAACGGACTTCAGATTCGTGTTCTGCAACCCCGAAAATCCCTGAATACAACTTTCCAGCTAAATCGAAAAAAGTTTTCGGTTCCCCTTGGTGTCCCCTCCTTACGAATCGAAAAATCTAATTTCGCGAAATCAAAAAAATTTGCGATATTTCAACTCAGCGTGGTCTAAAACATGCCCATACCAAATTTCAGCTTATTTGGTCAAGTTTTGCGGAATCTGGGTCTGGGGGTTATCCTGAAAATATCCCAATATATATTGTTCACGTTACATATTCATATATCTTTTCACATATTTCATATGTATTTTCGATGCCTTTCTTATTTTCTAGTCTTGGTCAGCGTCAACTGGTGTGTCTGGCGAGGGCCGTCTTGAGACACACGAAGGTGCTGATCATGGACGAAGCCACAGCCTCTGTCGACATGGAGACTGACGCCCTCATTCAGGCGACTGTCAGAAGGGAATTCGCCGACGCTACGATCCTCGTTATCGCTCATCGACTCAACACTATATTAGATAGCTCTAGGTATATAATTTCATTTCTTTCATATGTAGCAATCATGCAAAAAACTAATGCATTGCATCATATATTTCGATCACTACAACAATTTTCAGATGTTTTGAAAAAGTAGAACTGAAAGGGACTATTAATTGATATAAACAACCAAAGCATTGGATACTTGGGCAGTGATTGATTGGTCGGTTTAGCATAACTAACTGCAGTGCCTGCAAAATTTCTGTTTAATACTGTGTTTTCGTTAGGGTAGTAGGCAATGGCATCTCACTCTTTTGCTGGGAAGTTCCCAAGAAGGACAGCATTCGGCACCCTTGAAACGTCGTTGTCGTGTTTAGGATTCTGGTCCTTGATAGTGGACGAATAGCGGAGTTCGGCAAACCAGAAGAGCTTTTACTTAATGAAAAATCAATCTTCTACGGAATGGCTGAAGAAGCTGGTCTTATTTAGATAACCTGTATAAACTGATTGATTATATACTAGTTAAGTTATTGTACAGACTGTTGATTAATACATAGTTTATTGCAGTCAGCTAGTAAATCTTTTAAAATGTCACGGTTTTATCCTGGTATTTTTATCGGGAGGGGGAAGATCATTTTGAAAAGCAATGTGTTCACCTTAAAAATGCTATTTTTTGCCAAAACTTTACGCAAATATACCGTTGGCATGTCCCCCACTTTCCCTTATCTAGAGGAGGGAGGCCCATCGCCCATCCGCGTCAAAACCTAGCAGTAATCATCTAGTTGTTGAGGACGGCCGGAGTTTCACCGGTCTGTCGGCAGGCGGCCCGTAAGCCCGTAGGCAGGTGTCGCGGCGAAATTTTCCCTCCCTAGAAAATCCCGCAGGAAAAATTTCACAGCTGAAATTTTTCCCTCTGGAAAAATAATCACCGGTGAAATATTTGTCCACGAGAAAATATCACCATGAAATTTTTCGATGGCAAAAATTTCATCGATAAGCTGTATATGAAATTTAACAGCAACTTTCTTTTTTCCAACTAATTTGATTCTTTGGAATATTACTTAGAAACTTGAATGTAACTGTTAACTGCCGCCTGACGCTATTAACAACATTTTTATAAAAGCATCACGTAACGACAAGGACCCCAATTTTCTAAAGTGCTGCTCTAAGTCGCAGAGACCCAAATTTTTGCATGGTGATAGCCACACATCTCGACATTACAGCCTGTGAGCTTGAACCCCTAAATCCTCTCCATGCGTTCAGGGCAGACCTTTAAGTGAGGGTACCCAAAAGTGACCTCAAAAACGTTCATGACTGAAGTTCGAATTTCGGCTGCTATTTACTAAGGGAAAACCCTAGGCAACCCATATTGTGCATGTGGCATGTCCTGACTGTGGGCTATCGATACATATATAAAAGTTCTCAGTCGGACCTCTGAGCATTTTTATGTTATGTTACTGAAGCCAGAACAGCAGCTAGAGCTAAACTAACGTCAAATTCGAGCTCAGCGACCTCGAAAACACTTATACAAGAAACATAAATGCTCCTCTGGAGCATGAAAAAGTAATATGGGTGATGGTTAGGTTGTAAAATCAAGAGAGGACTAGTCTTTAAAATGCTTAATATGGGGCTAGGCTCAAAAATAGAAGAGGACTAGGTTGTGAAAGAATTAAATGGGCACAGCTTCGCCGAAAACCCATATTCGCGGTTTATAAATGTATATATATCAGTATGCATATCCATCCACGCTACGTTTAGTTTATAGTGCAATGCATAAATAATCTACTGCTACGTTATTCGAGCTTTAACCGAACTTTTATTTTAGCAAACTTTTTCTTCGAGAAACGTTTTATACTAACCAGTGCGTTTTATTCATTTATACGGAAAATTTATATTTCAAGAATAATCTTAGGACTCTGACCTTCTATTTCCTCCCTGCTTGACCCAATAGCCTTTGCCTCATGTCCTTAGATCTCTTCTCGTTGCTTGCCGCAGTTCAACCCGACCAAATGATGATAATTTACGCACATAAGTATTCGAAGTTAGTCTAATAGAGTACCTATATGCAAACAACTGTATTCAATGAGTAAGTATTCAACTTCTTAAATTTCTTATTACTGACTGAAATTGGTAGCTCTGTATGCTACAAAAGCTAAGTCGAAGCGTGAAATCCCGCGAATATGGGTTGTTCGGCGAAGCTGTGCCCATATTAATTCGCTCACAACCTAGTCCTCTTCTATTTTTGAACCTAGCCCCATATTAAGCATTTTAAAGTAGTGATGTGGATCGGATCGGATCGGCAGTGAAAAATTATCCGATCCGATCCAGTAAAATAATTTGTCGATCCGATCCGATCCGATCACGGTCCTGGATCGGTCGATCCTATCCGATCTGGCGATCCGGATTGGCAGAGGCAAAAAATCAAATATTGATTGCTTTTGATATCGGGTATTGCTTTATTAAACACATTTTCCTTCCACACTAATTTCAAAATTCTTTCATTTCATTCTTATGAAACACAAAATGCATAATTAAGAATTTTTCAATTACACCAGGACGAATACACAAAAGCAAACTTTTGGGGAAGTAAATATATAAAATGCTGTTTGCTTTTGAATATATTTTATAATTTATATACATATCTGCTAGCACATCTACTAAAATAATATGAACATATGTATCATGTTTGATACTGCAAAAATTTTTACTGAAGCTGTTGTTGGCCCAACCATTGAAACTGAACTTAAACAATTTTGCATTGCCGACTAGAACTGAAATTTATATATTTTTACGTAGCTCAGACTGTAGCGTTAACCAAAGTGTGAACGCAAGTGCCAACAGCAAAACGTTTAAAACTAATTGCTAAAGATGAAAAGAAAAACGTATATATTAAAATCACTGATTCGCATAAGCTAGTTAATATCGAATTGAAATTTGTTTCCTTCGAGATTTTTGTAAGATTATATGTAAGTCTCAAAAAGCTACATGGTTGAACTAAGTGTTAAAATGATAAACTTGTTACCATACCAAAAGCATAAGCTAGCTGCGGGGCAAAGCAAAAACATAGTGTTAATGGTCAAGCTTTATGCATGCAAGAGAGTTGTTTTTATTTCAACCTAAAAACAACTTATAGTCTGGGAAACCAAAACTTGAAGCAGCAATATTTGTAAAAAGGAAACATGTACTAAACAGCTTGTACCCAAAACACGAAAAATTGACGTATTGTAAAAATATATACACGCGTTCTTCGCCTGTGTCAAGTGCTTTTGTACAGACAAGTATTTGGTGTTTCCAAATTTGGTGTATTTGCTACATATTTAGTCGGATCGCCGATCCGACTGAGTCCAGCGATCCGATCCGGACCGATCCAGCAGGCCTACCGATCCGATCCGATCCGATCCGGATTCCGGATCGCGGATCGGATCGATTTTGCCGATCCGATCCACATCACTATTTTAAAGACTAGTCCTCTCTTGATTTTGCAACCTCACCATCACCCATATTACTTTTTTCATGCTCCAGAGGAGCATTTTTGGGTTGCCGCTTTTTCAACAAAAAGGCAACCCTTTAACTTGGGTATGTCCGTTATTTATTTATTATTATTGGGTTCCCGCCCTTTTCCAAAGGGTTTGGAACCCTATGTTCTGGACATGTTTATTATTATTGGGTTCCCGCCCTTTTCCAAAGGGTTTGGAACCCTATGTTCTGGACATGTTTATTCTTAATATTATTCTTATTATTGTCCACAATTTCGTGTCCCCCCTGTCTATCTCGAGATTGGGAAGGGGTAGAGAGGTGGTTGATACCTCATTTTGAAGGTCTTGACCTGAACTGCTCCCGGAAGCGCGGGGAGCCCCGGGGGAGCAGAGGTGCTCCCGGAGCACCCCCGTGAGTAAAAATGAGTAAAATAAAAAAGTTGTCCAAATGAGCTAATTTTGGTATCATTCGAAAGCTCTCGTCGAGCCATGAAAAAGTTATAATTGGGTCAAGGCCTGAAAATGTACCTATTTTGAGTTATGAGGCGAAAAAGGGTCAAAAATGGCCAAAAACGGCCAAAACGGCCGTTTTAAGGGGTTTTCCGCCTTTATCTCGAGCTAGAGTCAACTAGTTGGCCTGAAATTTGGCATGTAGGGTGGCACCCGATGGGGGAAGACCCTCCGGGCACCTGGGTTCCATAGTGTCAGGCAATTAGCAATTACTCGATACGGTGATGCTGCAAATGGTCAAAACTGAAAGTGACGGAAATCCCCCAATATGGGTATCATTCGAAAGCTCTCGTTGCGTAGGTAAAAAGTTGTGATAGGGCCAAAGCGTCAAAATGTAGGAAAAATGAGTTACGGGGCTCCAAAGGGGGCAAAAATGGCCAGAAACGGTCAAAATGGACCAAAATTGAAAATTAACGGATACGGCTGATACCGGTGTCATTCGAAAGCTCTCGTTGCGTGGATAAAAAGTTGTAATAGGGCCAAAGCGTCAAAATGTAGGAAAAATGAGTTACGGGGCTCCAAAGGGGTCAAAAATGGCCAGAAACGGTCAAAATGGGCCAAAATTAAAAGTTGTCGGAAACCCCCCAATATGGATATATACCATTCAACAGCTCTCGTTGCGTGGATAAAAAGTTGTAATAGGGCCAAGGCGTCAAAATGTAGGAAAAATTAGTTACGGGGCCTCAAAGGGGTCAAAAATGGCCAAAAACAGGTCAAAATGGGTCAAAATTGAAAGTAACGGAAACTGCCTAATATTGGTATCATTCGAAAGCTCTCGTTACGTAGATAAAAAGTTGTAATAGAGCCAACGCTCCAAAATGTGGGGAAAATGAGATACGAAGCCTCAAGGAGATCAAAAATGGCCAAAACCGGTCAAAATGGGTCAAAATTGAAAGTAACGGAAACCCAACAATATGGGTATCATTCGAAAGCTCTCGTGACGTAGATAAATAGTCGTAATAGGGTTAACGCGTCAAAATATAGGACAAATGAGTTATGGGACCCCGAATATTATAAACTCATTCTGTAAACGGAAAAATGTCGGGCGGGAACCACTTGATGCCTTTTGACTTATTATTATTATTATTGTCCACAATTTCGTGTCCCCCCCCTCTATCTCGAGATTGGGAAGGGGTAGAGAGGTGGTTGATACCTCATTTTGAAGGTCTTGACTTGAACTGCTCCCGGAAGCGCGGGGAGCCCCGGGGGAGCAGAGGTGCTCCCGGAGTACCCCCGTGAGTAAAAATGAGTAAAATAAAAAAGTTGTCCAAATGAGCTAATTTTGGTATCATTCGAAAGCTCTCGGCGAGTAATGAAAAAGTTGTAATTGGGTCAAGGCCTGAAAATGCACCCATTTTGAGTTATGAGACGAAAAAGGGTCAAAAATGGCCAAAAACGGCCAAAACGGCCGTTTGAAGGGGTTTTCCGCCTTTATCTCGAGCTAGAGTCAACTAGTTGGCCTGAAATTTGGCATGTAGGGTGGCACCCGATGCGGGAAGACCCTCCGGGTACCTGGGTACCATAGTGTCACACAATTCGCAATTACTCGATACGGTGATGCTGCAAATGGTCAAAATTGAAAGTGACGAAAACCCCCCAATATGGATATCATTCGAAAGCTCTCGTTGCGTGGATAAAAAGTTGTAATAGGACCAAGGCGTCAAAGTGTAGGAAAAATGAGTTACGGGGCCTCAAAGGAGTCAAAAATGACCAAAAACGGTCAAAATGGGTAAAAATTGAAAGTAACGGAAACTGCCTAATATTGGTATCATTCGAAAGCTCTTGTTACGTAGATAAAAAGTTGTAATAGAGCCAACGCACCAAACTGTGGGGAAAATGAGATACGGAGCCTCAAGGAGATCAAAAATGGCCAAAACCGGTCAAAATGGGTCAAAACTGAAAGTTGTCCGATTGGGTTAATATTGGCATCTTTCGAAAGCTCTCGTTGCGTAGATAAAAAGTTGTAATAGGTTCATCGCGTCAAAATATAGGACAAATGAGTTATGGGGCCCCGAATATTATAAACTCATTCTATAAACGGAAAAATGTCGGGCGGGAACCACTTGATGCCTTTTGACTTATTATTATTTATTATTATTTCTTGCCGTATGTGTCCCCCCCCTCTATCTCGAGATTGGAAAGGGGTAGAGAGGTGGTTGATACCTCATTTTGAAGGTCTTGACTTGAACTGCTCCCGGAAGCGCGGGGAGCCCCGGGGGAGCAGAGGTGCTCCCGGAGCACCCCCGTGAGTAAAAATGAGTAAAATAAAAAAGTTGTCCAAATGAGCTAATTTTGGTATCATTCGAAAGCTCTCGACGAGTAATGAAAAAGTTGTAATAGGGTCAAGGCCTGAAAATGCACTCATTTTGAGTTATGAGGCGAAAAATGGTGAAAAATGACCAAAAACGCCCAAAATGGCTCAAAATTGAAAGTTCTCAGATCGGGTTCATATCGGTATCATTTGAAAGCTCTCGTTGCGTAGATAAAAAGTTGTAACAGGTTCAAAGCACCAAAATGTACAGAAAATGAGTTACGGGGCCGCAAAGGGGTCAAAAATGGCCAAAACCGGCCAAAATGGGTCAAAATTGAAAATTGTCGGATCCGGTCGATACCGGTATCATTCGAAAGCTCTCGTTGAGTAGCTAAAAAGTTGTAATAGGGCCAAAGCACCAAAATGTACAGAAACTGAGTTACGGGACATGAAACGGGTCAAAAAAGGCCGAAACCAGTCAAAATGGGTCAAAATTAAAAGGTGTCGAAACTCCACAATATGGGTATCATTCGAAAGCTCTCGTTCAGTGGATAAAAAGTTGTAATAGAGCCAAAGCTCTTAAATGTACGCAGTTTCAGATATGACTCCTGATAAGAGGGAAAATGCCAGCGGCAACCCATTCATGCCAATTTGCTTGTTGTTTCTTGTCCTTCTGTCCTTTTAAAGATTCTCCTCCAGGTGTCTAATGCATCATGGCATTGCGCCATGTGTAAGCATATAAACAATGCACAACCTGCAAATCAGGCTCAGTAAGCCATGACAGCAGTGATCCAGTTAACAATAATTTCAGCCATTTAGGACCACCACTGGAACCCCGACTCACAGGTCTCCGTGGTCAGGGCTCACATGTACTGACTTCGATAGTATGCCTATCGTTTACCACCACCAGCACCGCCGACTTACTATAAATGGGTAATCCCCAAAGGGCCGAAAAAAGCTGTCTTAGGGAGTTTTACCACTGGTCAGTAGGCCACCTAGACCGTAGTGACCGATGGTCACTTCCCTCGAGTTCGGCAATATGCCCATTGAAACGAGCGTAGTCGATTTACTATATATGCCCCCGACCAAAACGCCGAAAAACGCAGTTTTAGGCCGTTTGACCAGTGGTCAATAGGCCCCATAGGCTGTAGTGACCAATGGTCACTTCCGTCGGCTTCGGAGATATGCCCATTGGAACGAGCGTAGTCGATTTACTATATATGCCCCCGATCAAAACGCCGAAAAACGCTGTTTAGAGTGAGTTTTCCCAACTTTGACCCTGGGCGAGGAACCACGGGAGCCATGCTGACCAGTGGTCACTTCGGGCGGTATCGGCAGTATGCTCATCGTTTTCAGCGACCCCGATTAACTATACCCCGAGGCCGAAAAACGCCAACTTTTCGCCCAAACAGGCCAAAAAATGCAAAGTTTGGGCCCATCTCCTGAAAGCTAGGGAGCAAAATTAAAAAACCCTCGTTACTTCATGCACCCCTACTGGTAATTTTCAACAAAAGATACTAGACCTCTCCAGCTTCTACCCAGTTTTAGAAATGTGTGACCAAAATTTGCGAAAAATAGCGAAAGTCCGACTTTGGGACCTTGGCACAGAGCCAAAATTGGCCAAGTGCCAAAATAATCAAAAAAGGTAGCATGGGGGGATCCTGTCTACCAATATATAATAGTAGTATGGTGCCAAAATGCCCACATCGTTCCAACACATAGCCGTAAAATGCATTTCCAATAAGCGTTAATCACCGAGAAAAAAACGCACGGTAACTGTCGCCTAGTGCAAAAATTCGAAGTATCGAATTCGAACCAAAAGTATGGTGGTACTTCCTACTACTCGAGTTGTTTACGATGGTAACCTTTTTACCACTCCCGAACCTCTAATTAGCTGGCACCAGGCCAACACGGTCTCCAGGGGGCCGCGCTGACGCCTTTATACCCATATTATATATGTAGGGGCGCTATCGCGCCCCAACATAATATATTTTTTCTTGAGCAGTTTCATAAAATATCTGTTCATTCTTGTTTATTTCTTACACCTGCGTGGTGATTATCGCAGGAGATTTTATGTAAAATGATGTGTCCAAACTTGAATAAGTTCGCTAACATTTTCGCAGTTTACTTCAAATAGCTTTATTCCCACAAGTCAAAATAGTAATGATCATAACTCGTCGAACTACGTCGACATTCCGAGCTTGACATTATAAAATTTTTACAGGAAGCACCTCTTCATACTCTTTTCGGAAAGATTAGTTTTTCAGGATAAGTTACCAACGTTATTTTCTCACAAGTCAATTCGTCAATCCATGCGTGATAAAAATATATAAACCAATGGCTGTGTCCTAAAGATATTACTGAATTGACTGGAGATTCCAAGCAGTTATTATAATGTGATAAATACAAAACAATCAAAAGCTAAGGTTAGAATCGTTCAAAAATCGAAAAATTGAAAATTTAATTGCAAATTGTAAATATCCTAGTAAATTTCACCCAAAATTTACCGTAAAATTGGTGTGAACAAAAGTGACCATTGACCCGCTCTGACCCGCGGGTACCCACTGAGTACTGACCCAAAAGTCGACCCACAGCTACCCGCGACCCACTTCCAACTCTGCTTGGTCCCCCTTCTGTGAAAAAAAATCGAAAAATTGTGCGCTATTTGAACTCAGCGTGGTCGAAAACATACCCATAACAAATTTCAGCTCGGTTTAAAAATTATGAATGGTGGAAAATAATAATATGGAAAAGACCTCCGGGGGCGGGGGAGGGAAGGGATGTTTCGCCGGTGATATTTTTGATGATATTTCACACGTAAACACGCTATATCCATTAACTCCTGATAACTCTTTCGCAAAAAGACCTTTGGTGATAATTTACAATATACTGATTCACTTAGTAATTGAACACCGTTATTTCCCGTCCGGAAAACGAAGGTATGCGGACACACGTTGCAATCCAACTCAGTTGTGGGGAACCCGCATGGAAAGAGAAATTTGTTGCTAGCTGATAGTACAAATATTATGCAACTCATTTTATATTCGTGACCATTAGAGACTATCTTATATCTAAAAACAAGACCAGCCGTCTATTTACTTTATGCCAGGAAGACAACTGTTTTCCTAAAATTCTGACTGACGAAAGTTCAACTTCTATATTTCGACACCTAAACTGTTTTCACCTTTCACCAAATTTCAACTTCTAATGAAATTCTGCTCCAGAGGATAAGGGAGTACCTCACTCACTGAATGCTTGCACTTCAAGGGCTCTAATACTTTTACCACCATAATTTAATAGTCTCTAAGCAACAAGTACGAATAAATTTACAATTAAATAAATCACAGTATATATATGACATGAAAAAACAAAAATCCATTCATCCTTCAATTATGATATTTTCCCTCTTCCCAAAGTACATTTACTGACTTACCTAACCTACCTATATAAACCAAAAGCACTATCACAGAAAGCATACAAACAAAAAACCATGCTGGCACTGACACAACAAAGATAGTAATTTCAGTTTCAGTAAGTTCATACTAAGCAATTATTGACTCTAGACTTTGAACGAGAGCTTTTTAATCCTTAAACAAACTAATCCCAAGTTGCACAGAAAGCTTGGCCGTTCTTTAGCTCTCTGCCAATCAATATTTCATCTCATATAGCAAAGTTACACAGATATTACGAACTGCATCAACTGTAAGTTAAAAGTCCAACAAAAATAACCCAGGCTAATGGCAAATTATTAATAGCAATAAACAAGGCATCCTAGATAAGCAGTAAAATAAAAGCAGATTAAATTTTTGCCGCACCCAGCACAATCATAATAAATTATAACCGATGGGGTCTACCGCATCAAAAAACAGATTAGTATTGCAGAAATCTTTCACAAAAGTGGTAGGATAGTTTAGCGTTTAAAGGGAATTCATATGTGGATCTCAAATGCAGTTTATCATCTTAGAATTGACTCAAATAAAAAGCAACACCCAAAAAATCACAAACAAAAATAGATCCAACGAATAAAATATAACAGCTGCAACTTCATGCATAAATAGAATGTGCACATAATATGCGAACTATGTACGGAATTATAAACAGTATATTGTTTAGAGTTTAAAAAGGTATCAGTTTAGTAAAGCTAACAGAAAAACTGTACAACAGTTGTATACAAACAACTTTGCCACTTAGAAGCTGTACTATCGCTGCAATATAAAATTTAAACCAAGCCCACCAATTAAAACCAATCATTCCACAAATACACAATCAAGCATTAATACTAACTAATTTAGGTGCGATTAAATAAAAATATCCAAAACTGGCTCATGACAAACTTCCTTCTCCCATCCCCGTTCTAACAGCTTAATTATTATTCCAGCCAGGAGACAGCAGGTCTCTGAATTTCTGCAGTTCCTGAATACTACTGGAATAGCGTCCCAGAGAATGAAACAAGGCCACAATATCATTACGCTGCAGCTGAAACTGTGGTCGTGCTGACTCGGAGGAATCCGACGCAGCGACACTGTCCTGACGCACATCCGAGAAGAGAATCTTGAGGGCAGTCCCCATACCATGAGTGTTCACTTTCCCCCAGAGTCGACATTTATCACAGCCCACACAGTCCATAATGCGGGATATGTTTAGAAAGTGCTGTCTAAACTCT
Organism: Trissonchulus latispiculum; assembly: GCA_030248195.1. Taxonomy (NCBI): domain Eukaryota; kingdom Metazoa; phylum Nematoda; class Enoplea; order Enoplida; family Ironidae; genus Trissonchulus; species Trissonchulus latispiculum. The sequence goes on along the minus strand of JASAND010026230.1, from coordinate 17,738 downwards.
TCCTTCAATTCAAAGGCACGAATACCAAGACCAGGCTGAAATAGATAAAAGATTACACAAGTGCATCTAATGTTTACAATATTTGGGTAGATGATCGGATATTTAGCAAACTTTTCTTGACATCTGTAACTTCTGTAACACCACATCATAGCAGTCAAATCAGAGTTTAATAGTATGTTTAAAGTAGCTGAACTTTTGCTCTTATACAGCATTGAAACGTTGTGTTTGAAGAAAGGTTATCCTAAAACTGTTTTCATTGTCTATGTTTAACACAACATATCGGGTCAAATTTGAAGGCTTGGTATGGGCAAGGGTACATAAGAGTGTGCCACTAGGCACACTCTGTGTTATGAGAACAAAAACTGCTCTGTTCGCTAACTACCCACCCCCCTGCGCAAATGTGACAAATCACTTCTAAAAATTTTCACGCTATGTTTGTGCTCTAAAGCTCTAAGCAGGCACAAAATTGGCTAACACACTGCTTTTGTTCAGAACGTAAACATTGGGCGAGTGGGCGTTCTCCCGTTTCGACTAGGTACTGATTTGCGGGAGGATGACACTGGGGTCAGATTTGCGGGGGGGTAGTTAGTTAGCGAGCTTAGTTTTTGCTCTGATAACATAGTGTGCCTAGTGGCACACTCTTATATCATGTACTCTTGGTATGGGTAATGAAAAGGTGTCGTTATTAAATAACACACTTGGTCTTATTAATTCCGTGGACACATGGCGATGGCACCTACGAGAAAAGTCGGTGATGCTGGCAGTAATGACACCTCCCAAAACAGTGTATTAAACTGTTGTCACCTGAAACATCTGACGCTCATCAAAATGATGGGAAAACTGATCCACAAGATCAAGCACTTGATCCAAGTGCAAGCGAGTGGCTCTATCCTCTGCATCATAGCCTGTATACAATGGATAATTGCGAAGATAGGCAGCAGCCTTCTGAATGGCCCGCAATTCTAAGGCAAATGTGAAGTACAAATTCTGAAAAACACAAAACTGTACACGTACGCGGCACGACACATATAACAAAACAACAATAATTATAAGCATGTATATAAGACAAAAACCTGGAACAATACTATGATGTATGATGTCAAGATAAAACCAAGAAAATCATCCTGAATCTAAATCGATACAACTATAACAGCTGGGATTCTTTCAGTGGGGGGTGGGGTGGAATGGGGGAGTGATTCCCCCCTCGATCTCTTCCCCCCCACTTTCTTGGGCATCTCCTCTCGCTATAAGGTTTCCAGAAAATGCCAAATTTATAAGGATCAAAATATTCCGGCGAGGAATTTTTGGGAATGATATATTTTGGAACTTAAACTTGATTTCTGAACATTTTTTAACTTAGTTATAGCACTAAACGTAAACAGAATGCAAGTATTTTTACCGTATTATTTCAAGGCCATTTTATTCTTCTCACTTTTGGTCACCCTCCACTTTTATGACTTCACCCACTTTTATGACTTCCCCCCACTTTTATGGCTTAGAAATAAGCCAGAGCAGCATCATAACAGCATGTAAAGAGACCTTAAGCCTTTCTGGTCCTTCTCCACCAGTTGTTGCCTCACTAAATCGCATGTTGAACAGGTCCACATTTGGCTTCCATGTGCCCGTGCCAAATCCACCAACAGCTGAAACAAAACAACAAAAACTATCGCTAGACTGTCATTTCTTTCCCCTCCCTTCTTAAATCTTGTGCTAGACTGTGCGTAAAATAGTGTTTTTCACATTTAACGTGAATTTTCCCATGATACTTAGGTAAACTCTTGGCTTGCATGCTGCTGTTTGCAAGCTCCTCCACTCCAATCTCAAAGCTGCCAAATGTCAGCAAAATAATCGATAAAATGCTACACTGTTATACATAGATTAATACGACCACGGTAGCAATCTCGCTTCCGTTAGTTTCTTTTGAAAACAAAGTATTATAAGGGAGCTCGGAGCATTTTTGTTTTTTTATATATACAGGCAGGTTTGCTATGAGCAGTGGAGTTGGCGTGGACTAAAGTCTGACACAAAAATGTGTGTACAAAATCTGTAAGGCCTCCAGTCGTCGTAACTCCATAAAACCATATATTTTCGGAATCCTTGCAGCGAGATAAACATTTTTATAAAATTTAATTTTTTTAAAATTTCAAAAATTTTAAAATATCGGTTTTTCGGGTAATTTTTTCGGACCGTTCAAACTATTCAGCTCATTCTTTCTGAAAAGTTTTCCCGTCCGAAGACGCATCGATTGACACAAGAACGAAAAAAATCGGTTGAGAAATAAGCATTTTATTCCAAAATTTTGTTTTTCCATTTCCTTTGATGTTTGCCGCTTTTTGCAACTTTGACTGGTTATTACTCGCGACTCGCTCAACGGAAAAATTTTTCGATTAGGTTTTCAGGACCGCCTAGGCGCCCGCTTTCACCTAATATATGTGGTATTTCAAATTTTGAAAGTCAATTTTTTGGAAAAATACCACTTTTTGACCCAAAATTTCGGCATAGCGACTCTAGCAAAAGTGAGTAAAAATAACATAATCATAAAACTCAAGCTGAGCTGAATCCAACGATATAAAGCTTTTGTTGCTACGACTTATATTGCGCCAGCAATGAATTTTTAAACAATATCCCTTATTTCAGCTGGTTTTTGGCTCCCTTTGATGTTGCCGCCGTGATTTGACGGAAGCAGTGTAAGCTAGCAAAACCAGCTGAAATAAGGGATATTGTTTAAAAATTCATTGCTGGCGCAATATAAGTCGTAGCAACAAAAGCTTTATATCGTTGGATTCAGCTCAGCTTGAGTTTTATGATTATGTTATTTTTACTCACTTTTGCTAGAGTCGCTATGCCGAAATTTTGGGTCAAAAAGTGGTATTTTTCCAAAAAATTGACTTTCAAAATTTGAAATACCACATATATTAGGTGAAAGCGGGCGCCTAGGCGGTCCTGAAAATCTAATCGAAAAATTTTTCCGTTGAGCGAGTCGCGAGTAATAACCAGTCAAAGTTGCAAAAAGCGGCAAACATCAAAGGAAATGGAAAAACGAAATTTTGGAATAAAATGCTTATTTCTCAACCGATTTTTTCGTTCTTGTGTCAATCGATGCGTCTTCGGACGGGAAAATTTTTCTGAAAGAATGAGCTGAATAGCTTGAACGGTCCGAAAAATTCCCCGAAAAACCGATATTTTAAAATTTTTGAAATTTTAAAAAAATTTAAATTTTATAAAAATGTTTGTCTCGCTGCAAGAATTCCGAAAATATATGGTTTTATGGAGTTACGACGACTGGAGGCCTTACAGATTTTGTACACACATTTTTGTGTCAGACTTTAGGTCTTTGCTTTGGGAGAGACGGACCCACGGACCGCTGGTTGGTGAGGGGGGAATCCAGCAAAATTTCCAAGGAGGCAAGAGGGGTTCGGGCGGCACCCCCCCCCTTATCTAGGCCTATATGCGATATATATACCATCTTCTTATGTCACATACATGTTACAACTGCTACGTACGTGGAGTATAGTGATTGGCACTAATCTGGACGGTAATGCTGGTGTGAAGACCAGAAATCAGTCGGTAAAATACACGTTTCTCCAAACATAAACCTTAAAAAAGAAAAAGAATCACAACGTAAAACAAGGCACCTACACAATGACATCAGAACATCAGTACTAAATTACGTATTTCACACGTATGTACAAACGCACAAAAAATTTCCGGTTATTTTTTATGCAGATCTTTCTATTCGTGTATATGTGTACTCACTAAACTTGATTTATAGCCCCAACGACAAGTTGAAATAAATTTTAAATGCAGACACCAACGCACCATATATATATTTTTTAATACTACATGCAGACGCTATTTTCTACACTTCTTCACCAATTCGAACTTTCAGTTCCAGGGATGAATGCGTATTCCTGTGCATCCCGTGAAAATGTACGCAATATTTTGCAGGGATAATTCTATATACGTCTACATAGTCTATATATACAAATTAAGTGCAAAAAAATCCTATGCACAATTCCCACACACAAACGGACTGCAAGCAAAAAGGGCTGCAACTATAGCGGAAAATCAAACAGTTTATATATACGCCATTGCAACTAAAGAAAGCTAGGAGTTCCCAACGACGAAACATAAATAAATTAGCGCACGCAGAGCATCACAAATCAAATACATATATATACGAACATAACTTAATTTGAGAAAGCTTTTACATAGTATATATATACCAGGCAAAAGAACGCTCATTAGTTTTAGTTTAGACTGTTGGTGTCTTAAAAATAAGTGCAGTTTTAAATCCTATTTTAAAACTGGCAAAAGAGAATGAGGTGTATAAAATGTTGCAGGTGTATAACTACCTCCAGGATTCGAACGGGCCTTTCCCTAAAACCAAAAGGTGCTCGGAAAAATTGGGTTTTGAGGGTCTGTTTTTCAAAACTCTCTCCCAGCTCTCTGAATTTTGTATCCGTCAAATCTATTTGAACAAAATTTAATCGCATTAATTTAATGCGCATAAGATTAAATTTTCCGCTCTAGCTACAGTAAGTGCGTGCGCATCAATAATTCCCAGCTCTACAAATAAAAACGCAGGAAAACTTGATGTCCACTACAGCTGTGATAAGGCTATGAACCATATCCTATGCAGGCTCTTTCGCGGTTATTTACTTACTTACTCAGAGAAGAGTTGGACCCATAGGTTATAACGCGGGGGATCAGCGGGGGTCCAGGCCCCACCCCAACCCGTACAAGGTATGTACAAGCCCTGCCACCGACGGAGACAAGGGGTAACGAAAAAATGGCCAAGGGATAAGCAAAAATAGCAGGAAAAATTAGTTTTTACAGTAAAATTTTAAAAAATTTAGGGCTTCGCCGACATGTTGTAGCTAAAATGTTTAGGTTTTCGTGAAAATTGGGCAAAATTTTAAAATTTTTCTAAAACTTGAAGATTTTGTTGCAAATTGTAGTATATACCCCCCAGGTCTGCGGGGAGTTTTTTCGAAAATGCTAAAAAATACTCCGCCAAAATATTAACTATATTTGACCTAAAATTCAAGTAAAATGGTTGGGCAAAAATCTGGCGAAGCCGGAAAATTTTTCAAAATTACCCTCAAACCCTAATTTTCCGGACCCCCCCCCTTTGTAAAAACCAGGGTGACCCCATGTTCATGTATGGTTGGACTGGTGGACCCCCTCACTTTTTACAGGTCGGATTAGAATTGTTCATTTTTTAATTTTTAAATAATATAGCGAAGACATTAAACGTAGAAGTGAATGTACAACGGCAACACATTGCCCTACCCTTCACAGACTTGAACAGTGACCACCCTTACCTAAAGATGATCGGTCAAATTGTTGCAGAACAAGGTGTTTTTGTAAGACAGTTACGTGCCTGTGTAATGTGTGTATACAGTTGGAACTTTAACGGACGCACAACAAGTACCTTCGTAGGACGTAAACTACACACGACAAAACATTAATGCTACAGAATATGAGACAAGCATAAAAGCATGACATAGGACATACGGTAAAGGAAAGGGGGCGGGCCACTGAAATGCTTTGATCTTTCCCACAGCTCCCCACAGAAAATTTTTAAAAATTTTGTCGACGGCGGGTCAATAAACAATTCAGCATCACATAGTATTGACGTAACAATGGTCTGCTTTGGTATTCGCACGTTGAAAATGTTTTAACTTCACAGACCCCACCCAAAACTGTGTCGCTTGAGCTCGCTCAGACAATCCAGGAACAAATGAAAAAATAGCTAGTTCAGTATACGGACGAAATATGAATGGAAGAGGAAAGAATACTGGTACAATTTGACTGACACAAATTTCAGTGATAAAGAAAGAGTCGAGCGACTAGCAATGAAAACGTGAAATAAAATCATTCGACGCAGGGAAGTAAATAGCTGAAGTGACAGTTCGTTAGAACAGCAAGATTTTACAAACAACATAGTGTTAGTTTATGAAAATCTTGTTAGAATGTACAGGATCGACAGTGTTGCTACGGGTACAGTCATGCATACTCCTCAATGCTGAAAATATACGCAATCCCCACCACTAGGCATACCTTTCAAGTTAGTACCTGTAAAATCACAGAAAACACACACTTCGTAACTAACCATAACCAAATTATATATACTACAACTTCTATTTTCTGTACAGGGTAATGACAACTGACAATTATATGCATACTAGGAACATGCTGTCACTTTTTTTAAATCAGAAATATCCTGTGCTATAGATCACGGCTATTTTTCTAATAGGAGAGGGCGACAACACTGCCTTCAAGAATCATCTACTTTGTCACAAACGGGCGGCAAATTCAGACATTCCCACATTACCCCTGGGCTAATGTTAGTGTAGGGGTGCCCCCTCCTTAAACGATCTTCCCACCCCCAAAATTCATCCTCCCCCGCAAAAAACCACCAATGGCTAAGGAAATGGCAGCTGCCCCTTTTGGCACCAAATTTTGTCCTAGAAAATTCGCTAAGACGGAAAAATTCTGAAAAATTTCCCGGCGCTGCCGGGGATTTTAATTGTTTTGCCATTTTGGAAGAAAATCTGCCTATTTTTCAGGAGAAAAATCAACTTTTACAGTGCATGGTAGAAAAATTGCGCTATTTAGGATAAATTGCAACATTTTCATAAATTGGTTGATTTCACTACAGAGAAACACTAGGTAAGATTTAGAAAAATATTTTTTCGAAACTCCATGCGAACCAAAGCTTTTTCAAAACGGCCGTGGATATTTGCGTAGTATATACGCTGATGACAAACAGTAAGAGCCAGCTGGGTTACAGAGTAGTCAACGGTGAATGGGAGAAAACGGCGTCCACATAAAAGTATGTGACGCAAAACTTGAAAATACAACGTAGAATTCTCAGAAAACAGCCTAATTCAGTGCGTCCACCACCCTCCCCACACTAGTTACTCACGCAAATTAACGGTAATGAGCACAGAGCCATACAGAAGGGGGAAAGGCTAGATGTCGTCAAAGCAGATGCAGCCTTTCATGAAAAATCAGAAGCGGTTATCAAGCTTGTACAGTGTAGTGCAGCAGAATATATTATACAAACCAACTGTCTTACCCGTTATTTTTGGATTTAACAAGAAGTGTTTATCGAACTTTGGATTAGGCCTGAAAACATTAAATACACTAAAATTGTTATATGTCAATACAAATTTGTTAAGGTGATGATTCTTTTTGGGTACATATATACTCAAATCAAGATGAAATTAGCTGAAACTTTCCAAAATAAGTTCATTTGGGGTCTAACACTTTCGCGCAATCTTGCTTCTATGTAAAAATTCGACACTTCCGTTCAGTTTTCATGCAGTTTTAGCTGATTTTCGACAGTTGAGCAGCATCTGCATAGTTATGACTATACTCATTCAAAAGAACCTCGTTCTGCTCTACATTCTGATTTTTGAAGCAACTTTCTAGTCTTTCACTATGGTGAGATATAGACAATTTTCTTATGCTGGCGTTGAAAACTTGTCATTTTTGCAGAAATCAAATAATCCACGATTTCCTGTGCTGCGCAAGCAGTAAAATTAAACTATTAAGGGTGTTGATTTGAAGGTCTCGTCGAGGCCGATTATCCGAGGCACGATAATCTTCCAACTGCTATCCCGTACGCAGCTATCATACAAGGCGTAGATTTTGCAACATCATGACCAAATGTTTTTACAGCGATAACTAAAAAGAGTCCCCAGCTATCTGATAAAAGTAACGAACGACGCGTAACCGATGCCTTACGAAAACATTAAGATTAGCCAGCAAAAAAATCTGAAAATTAAATTCGTTCGAAAATGCAGTAAAATAATAATAATAATAAAAATAAAACTAAAATTAGTTACGTTGTATTCACTAAAAGGAGAAGATGTTAAGCTTCATTTTGATATAAAGATGGCTTCTTAATTCAAAGTCACGAATGATCTGGCTTATCCCTTGGCAATTTTTTATGGAGGGGGGCTTCATGAGGGGGACTCGTCCAAAATGGGGGGCATATTTTAGAACATTTTTCCGTAATTTTGTGGATTTATTTTTTGTGTACAAACTGCTAACAATCGCAAAAATTACCAATTTTAGGTGTTTTTAAGCTAAAATAGCGAAAAATTTAGTCAAAAACCCGGCGAAGCCGGAAATGTTTTGAAAATTCAGAGTAAAAATGGTAAAATGCAATTTTTGGGGTTATGGGGGAGAGGTTGGTTAAATACCTCAAATGGGGGGCCCGCACCCCATTAGGGAAAAGCCAGATGATAGTAAGGGTTAAAAATTTATGTCTCCAGTAGGAATAGAGTAGGATTGGAATCCACGTTCTACGAAAATGTAAGCCTCTATTTTCTACGCAACAAGGCACCGCAAAACAACACCCATACATTAACACAGAGGATTAAGGAATTCGCATCCAAAAAGACAAATCACTCTGATGTCACTACTGTAAGGCTTTTAGACCTAAGCAGGATGGTGTCAACGGGAGAACTCTAACTGCGCTACGACGACTGTCTGACTGTTTTCCATCCTTCCACAAATTTTGTCCTACCAAAACGTCAGTGATTTGGAGCTCACATTGGCCTACTATTCGCGGTTTTAAAGACGTAGTAAACAAGATTTTATTATGTACGTGCGAAATGATACTGTGACTCAATAATGTCAACTAACTTAAAGCAATTCTCCTGATAAATACATCGCCAAACACGGGCAGCACTGCTTCCTTTGTAACCAGTGTAGCGCTCTGGATTGAGAGCCAAATCCACGTAATGCATGTCCTTGGAATGTTCATCTAAAAGAATGAGATGAAATGAACCAAGATTCCGATTACATTATGGAATGTCAAAACGTCCTAAACGGAACCAAAACTCTAGCACGCGAAGCAAAAATTTGAGTTAATTTGAATGTTTACATCTTATACTCTACCAGCATACAACTTTAGCCTATACTAAAATTTAAGCAGATTCAGGTTAGTGTTGGAGTGAGGTTAGGCTTGACGAGGAAGGCATGCTGAACACCTGAACAAAAGGCAAAAAGCACAAATCTATTACTAACTGGTCGACTGCTCCTTTGATTAGTAATTATCTATGGTTATCACTGTCGTCGTGATTATCATAATTTGTGGTGGTCATATTAGCTGTTTTGATGTGCAGATAAACTGGTTGAACCAATAAACTATTGTTGTTGTTATTAGCTTAGTATAGGCTAAAGCAGTTGTAGGTTTGACGAGTAGAAGTAGTAAAGTAGTTGTAGTAAAGCCCAAATTTATATCAAGCCTCCTTATAAAATACAGAAACTAAGCTTCTTGGATGTAACTATTGCAAACCTAAGCCTAACTGCCTACTGAGGATGCGCGGACAGAGTTGGCTCCGGGTCCGGGTACCCGCGGGCCCGAATCCGGGTCCAAAATACTGAAGAAATCTGGATTTTGGCACATTTACGGATGTTAAAACATTATAATTATTGTTTATCTAGTTGTCTTGGTTTACAAATTCGAATGGTAGATCGATAGAACCAATGTGTTTGGCATCGAGATACAATGTACGTATATTTGCCTAGGTGATCTAGGCTGCTCTGAAGGGCCAGAAACAAAATACGTAGCTAGAATTGGAAGTAGAAATCTAATAACTCAAACTGATAAACTAGTATAAAAATGCAATCTAATGCAATGCAAATGCAATCTGGTCTAATAAACAACGACACAGCTTTCCGATACAAGCTACCAAGAATTTGTTCACCATCTTTCCTCTAGAGCAATCGTGACCTATGCTAAGTCACACTCTCTCTGGACTCATGAAAAAAGCTGCTAACGGTATCCAAACGAGATCCCAATTTTGTCATTTTCAAGACCTAGCACTTGAATTATATAAAACCTGTAGCAAAGCGTAAAAATCAAATTTACCTAAAGCTTGTCACAAGTTTTATTCACAAGTGGACGATTATAGTAGTAAAGTTTAAGAATGCAGTGAAGATTTGAAAAATGGGTCCGCTTTTAGATCCGGGTATCCGGACCCGGGTCTGAACGGGTCCCAAAATTTGGACTCGGAGCCAAATGGTTTAAGCTTTGAGACGTAAAGCTAACGCCAACTGAATTAGTTTGCTTCTAATACATGTGTTTGTGTACGTGAGTGCAGTAGTCCAATAGAATACGAATATATACGTATATACGTACCGTCAACATCGCAAAATCGTTCTTGTTCATCGTCAAAGTCTTCCCACAGCTCAATCTTTGCATGCGTAGCAGCGCTAATCGACTCGTCCAAAGGATCCAGTCGATTGGAACTGGGGCCGCCGTCATCCGCGTCCTCGCAAGGAACTTCCTCCTTTGACAGATGACGCGCTGTCCAGGATGAAGACTTCTTATCCTGCAACTAAAATCCAACTAACACTCACACTCTTGACAAAAACACTGTTAAACCCGCCGTAGACGGGTCCCAAGCCCCGGTTGAGAAAGTGGCGAGGGTTGTGGGGTTGGCATTCCACGTAAAATTCTACCAAAAGATGGAGATGCTCAGGTGTCACGCAGGCCCCGGTACCTCTTCCGTCCTTCGGATTAGCTGGGGCTGGCTTTACCTGAGGTCCTACCATTGGCAACCTGTTAGGGACAGTTTTCCTGTCAATCCCGATGAGGGTTACCAGCTCAATCACCACAATGAGGTCCCTGATCTATTGCTACGACGACATATCAGATTAACCCGATTAATCAGATCAGATTATCCGATCGGCCCCGAGGGCCACTCAGGGCAGGCCCACGCATCCTTATGACAGTTGTCCTGTAAACCGGCCAAGGGGAGGTGAACTTGATGTAATGCGTGGCCCCGTGGCTGGCTTGCTAATATTCGAGGCCTCGACTCGACTCCAATTACGACGCTCTTCGCTATCGACTAACTGCTACCGCTACCACCTCGCTCCACAGGGAAGGTCATGGCGTTTTTTCAGAAGCGGAAGGTCTATTGAGGGGTATAATAGTTCAAATAAGTAAACAATTAGTTGTAATTTTTGGTTAAATCAAGAATCGAACCCGCGGGGGAAAAGCACACCGTTGTTTTCCCCCGTCTGGTGGAAAAAGTGTGGGGGAAAAGGTGGTCACTATATCTCAACCGTGTGAACTGTGACCTAGCGAAAATCCGACTAGCCCACGTTATAGAGCACATCCACAAACCCCTTTCATGCACAATTGGTCTATTTCATTGTCTATATTGAGACTAGCCCACTTGAACTACAACCGAATACTGATTTTACTGGTGGTATTAGCGAGTAATAACCATATTTCGAAAATCACCTTGTCTTCCCCCCTTGACTATAACCTGTATTTTCTATAAAAGCTTTTGTTATCATCTACAAAAGTGATTCCTGTATTTTCTTTACTGGAATATTTCTAAGAGTGTAGGTTATATTGTTACAAAACTTTAGTTTCCTCATCGACTCAGTAGAAAACCACAATAGTAATTAAGTCTACGCCTGAAATTATAACAAAATTTTCTATTTGGAACCAAATTTTCAGGGTCCGGTCCTGGTACATCCTCAGTGGTAGGCAGTGGTGCTCATAGAAAATTTTCTCGCGGGGGCGGATCTCAGAAAAATTTGAGGGGACGCCCCCTAGAAGCTGAAAAATTGTTGATAAGACAATAAAAATGTTCCATTGCGTCTGATTTCGGGGGGTCACCCCATACGGACCTTACCCCCCTGGGCTTATTCTAGTGGGGGGGGCCCATAAACAACCTTCCCCCCAAAAAATCATTCCCCCCCCAAAAAGTGGGTGCCCCTTTTGGTACCAACTTTTGCCCTGAAAAAATCGCTCAGAAGGCTCAATTTTCAAAAATTTTCCGGCTTCGCCGTAGATTTTTAGTCGATTTTTGCCTATTTAAGCGCCATTTTTGCACTAAAAATGAACTTTTTTGGGGATCACTATAAAAACAGAGCTATTTTTAGCATGTTTTTAGAAAAATTTTGAAAAATTGTCGCCCCCCCAAGAATGACTCGCCCCCCGAGGGCCCCCCAAGAAAAAATCCCTGGAATAAGCCCAGCCCCCCCTAAATGCGCCCTTAGTAGTAGGTTTATAGAATTTTGATACGTATTCAGCTAGCCAGGCTGGACTGTTTTGATGGTGGACTGAAGTCCTGTGATATAACATTAATGCGTCTACAAACCATGAGCTAACCTAGCGAGCAGTAGGAATCTCAATAATATATTCATAGGATGTTCGCTCACTTGGGAGGAATTCGGAATGCCGGATTTTAAGCCAAATGGAACTTTCTCATCACATTCTTCAATGCCACACTCCCGCCCTGCCGAACACTGTTCATTATCTTCCCAAAAAGGACAAGGCCTGTGCATATTTACCTAAAAGACGTATATACGTATATAGGTATATATAGATATATATATATAGATATATTATTTCACTATTGTGTAAAAATACAACAATATGCAGATTACAGAGACATAGTGACATGAAATAAGCTTACCTCAAAGAAATTTTAAAGCATACCTACGTACGTATATACAGGGGCGCACCCAGGATTTTGGAAAGGTGGGGTCGAGGCGAAAAAAATTTTGCTTCTGCCAAACGCGCTTACGCTAGAGTGTGTGGCGGCAACAATTTTCGGGTCTTTCCCATTATCCCCCCATAGCTTCGTAGAAGTACTGAAGATGCACACTTTGACGGATTGAGTTGAAATGGAAATGAAAAAGTTTTCGGACCTGCTGATTTCAAAAATGCAAAAATTTTAAAATTTTTAAAAAATTTTAAAAATTTTAAAATTTCAGTTTGGTAAGGGGGGACCGAAAAAATTTTTGTCTTCGATTTTGCTGAAAAGATTTATATATATATATAATAAATATATATAATATAAGCTAAAGTTCTAAGCTTAAGATGTAAGCTTAGCCTGAGCTAACGAAAAGCTGGATTGAAAAACGGATTTCAGATTCGTGTTCTACGACCCCGAAAACCCCTATATACATCTTTTCAGCAAAATCGAAGACAAAAAATTTTTCGGTTCCTCTTGGTCCCCCCTTACCAAACTGAAATTTTAAAATTTTTAAAATTTTTGTAAAATTTTAAAATTTTTGCATTTTTGAAATCAGCAGGTCCGAAAACCTACCCCTACAAATTTCAACTCAATCCGCCAAGGTGTGCATCTTCAGTATTTCTACGAAGCTATGGGGGGATAATGGGAAAGACCCCAATTTTCAATAGTGTTGCTGCAGCAGAAGTGACGAAATTTGCAAATATATATTTCGTATACAACCCACTCGTGGGGTCTGGGGGCGGAAACCCCAGCAGTTCAGAAATTGTTGAAATTATGAAAAAATTCGTAACCGAAAACCTTTACATGAAAAAATCCGTATATAACCGAAAACCTTTACAAAGAATTTAATAAAAGTTGCGAATTTTTTGTCATTTTCTCGAAATTTGTGATGGAATCCTTGAAAAGATTTGAATAAGAAGTTCCGCAAGCGCAAAGAATAAAAACTTGAGCTAGAAAAGTGCGCAATTTTTAAATATCGAAATAAAATGGTCGCGCATGCGAGAAAAATTAAAAAGTCTAAGCTGCAACAGAGCCGCAGGCGACGAAAGGTTTAAAAATTGAGATATAATGGAGCCGCAGACAAGAAAAGTTTGATGCACTGACACTGTATTTTTGTGTTTTTATTGCGTTTTCGCACACTTTTTTAAAAAACACACAAAATTTTTAAAAAGCACACTAAAAAGCACACAAATTTCACCTGAAGAAGCCAATTTTTAGTGATGTTTAGCACAATTTTAAGTTTTTTCCGAAAAATTTTGCGCAGGCGCCCGGCGCAAAGATCGTCTATCACCTACATATATTTCACTTGTTTTTGCCGTCTTAACACAGTTGAGCATAGCATAGCAAAGTCTTCATTGCCATTAGAGACTGTATAATCAGCGAAAACTGCTAGTTATAGTTATAAATGCTGTAAAAACAGTTAAAGACGTGTTAATACTGCGAAAAGTGAATTTCAGTAAAAACACGGAATTTTTTAAAAAAGCACACATTTTCTTGAAAAACACAGTAAAAACCACAGGTGAAATTTTGAAAAATACCCTGTGCACTGAAACAATTTTTGTTGTAAAGCACTAAAACAAGTCTCAATTTTTGCCTTCTTCCCCAAACAAATCCGGGATCTTTTGCGCTTTCCCCCCAGCCCTAACTTTTGATATTTTTGGCCAATAACTTTGAAATTTGGTGTGGGTGCATACTGGAGGCTGGCGACTTCAAAAATTTTAAAAAATTTATAATTTTAGTTTGGTTGGGGGGGGGTCAAGGGGAGCCATGACAAAAATTTTGCTGAAAACTTGCATACAGGGGTTTTCTGTGGCGCTGAGCACGAATCCGAAATCCGTTTTTCGATTCAGCTTTTCGTTAGCTCAGTATATATATATATATATATAAGCTTACATGTTAAGCTTACAACTTTAGCTTATATATACTGAGCTAACGAAAAGCTGAATCGAAAAACGGATTTCAGATTCGTGCTCAGCACCCCAGAAGACCCCTGTATCAGGGGCGCACTTAGGGGGGGGGGCGGACGGGGCGGCTGCCCCGCCCCCCACCCCGAAACCACACGTAAGTTTGCTGCCCCTGCCGTAAGGAAAAAGTTTGCCGTCCGCGCGTAGCGAGGACATAAAACTTGAAAAATTTTCGCGCCGAAAAATTGACTTCACTATTGCTTATTTTACAATTATTTCAGCGTTTTAAACCTTTCAATAACAACTTTTTTAATATTTTCAAAAATTTTCGTGCCCACGGCGCGAGATGTATTAGATTTTTGCTTAATTTGCGCTTATTTTTGCATTTTAAACCTTGTTTTCAAAAATTATTCAACTTCTGGGGGCTTCGCCCCCACCCAGGCCCCCAATTTTTTGAGGTACGCTCTCCCTGAAAAATTTCCGATGTGCGCCACTGCTCTGTATGCAAGTTTTCAGCAAAATTTTTGTCAAAACATTTTTTGGTTCCCCTCGGTGTTGGTCCCCCCTTACCAATCTAAAATTTTACATTTTTTAAAATTTTTGAAAGCATCAGCCTCCAGTATCCCACATCAAATTTCAAAGTTATTGGTCACAAAAATAAAAACTTAGGGCTGGGAGGGGAAGCGTAAAAGATCCCAATTCCGTGGAGGGGTCGGACAAAAGGGGGGTGTTGGAACCCCCAAACCACCCTGGTTGCGCCCATGCGTAGATACGTACTTCTTTGGAACCTGGGTTAAAATAATTTAACCATAGCATGTAAACACAGCAATTTAGAAGAAACTTTTAGGCATATTTTAACATAATTACCAGAATCACAGAACAGAATTTTAGCTATGGCTAACTACAAAACGTACCTTGTAGTATCGAAAAAAGTCTCTTTTCAATAAGCTGTCAAGCGTGGAAAACAGTTGAATATTGTTGAACTCATCAACCGATCCTACTGTACAAGGGCATTCCGAGACTGTTTCTGAGACCAATTTACAAAAGCAGGATGTGCCAGGGACACCGCTACTAGAACCCGCGTTACTACTACCCGCTAAGGTCGTCACAGAAATTAGAACCAACGTAAATCTCAAACTGAGAAACCCCAAAAGGGGATTCATTGAAAAAGAATTCAAATCACTGATCCGAACTCTCATGAACCGTTAAACTGCAACAAATATTGACATTAACAGCAACGAACACAGAACACGACAAGTATATACATATATCAGTATTACATATATGTATATATATCATATGTACGTATATCAGTCGATTTCTGCGTAACTCAGACTTGGGTGCATAGGGGCCGCGATGGGTCAAAAAATGGAATTCGCCCAAACTCCGCCAGTTTGAGGGTAATAATGGATGTACTAACCTGGCAAAATAGTATTGGATTCGGTGCAGCCAGTTTTGAACAATGGCGATTTATATTTCAGGGCCCTGAATGCGTTTTTGGTACAGCAACGGTGCTGATATTTTGTCCCATTGCACCCAGCTCACTTTGCCCTGGCTTTTTTTTTGGGGGGGGGGGGGGGCCCCCCCCACTTTTCGGTTCCCCCCTCCACTTTTCGGAGCCCCCCCACTTTCATCTCCCCCCCCACTTTTCGGCAAGCCCCCCCCCACTTTTTTGGAGGTCGCCCAAAAGTGTCAAAGAATTAGGTTTTTGAGGTCAAATTTTCAAAAATTTTCTCAATTTTTAGCTAATTTATGGACTTATAAGCTCATTTTAAGCTTAAAAACAGCGATTTTTTTGCGTTTTTACCTTAAAAATGCTAATTTTTCGCTAAAATTTTGGTATTTTACACCTTTGGTTCGCCCCCCCCCCACTTTTCGGAAGCCCCCCCCCCCCCCTTCCCCCACCCTAGGGGGGGGGGGGGGCGAAGCCCCCCCCCCCCACTTTCAAAACCCTAAAAAAATGCCAGTTGCCTAGGTAGATAGTTTATACACCGTTCGAAAGCTAATTTTAAGGGCTTTTAAAATGGTATATTGAATGGTGCTGCGTGCCTTAAATTTTGACTTCGACGTCAAAACATCGGCAGAAGCCAAGAAAATTCGCATTCACAAAAAGCTACATTTGGAATTATTACCGAAGCTCAGTAAAAAAGCTAGACACAGATTTTTATCCAGAAACAGAACGGTATATATGTTCGCAATAAATGTGCAAAATTTCAGCGAATTTAATGATCCCTTGCGTTGTCTGTACTACATTGTAGGACGTCAACTAGCGTAGCCAGAAAAAAATTTCGGAGGGGGGCAAGCCAAAATTTTTCAGAAATTAGTTCTGAAACGGAACCTGTGGAGGCTGGTTTCAAGTGCAAGCTGGTATTTTTGAGGTATATATTTTCGTGGAAAAATAGCGCCGCAAGCGAAATTTTTTTGGAAATATTTATCAGAATTCCTGTTTGGTGTTAAAATTTTTTCTTTCGCTTCCGATTTCGGGGGGGGCATGCCCCCCTTGCCCCCCCCTGGCTACGCGCCTGAGGACGTCTGACTATATAATACGAATATGGAAGTACGAATATGCGGATATAGATTATATCATCTATCTATATCTATCTATCTATCGGATATAGATGATTGTATAATTTTTACAGCCCGCGAATATGGGTTGTTCGGCGACGCTGTGCCCATATTAGTTCGCCCACAACCTAGTCCTCCTTTCTTTCAGAACCTAGCCCCATATTAAGCATTTTCAAAACTAGTCCTCTCTTGATTTCGCAACCTCACCCTATCCACCCATATATATATATTACTTTTCCATGCTCCGGAGGAGCATTTTACTTTCTTGTCCTCTTAGCACTTTAAAGATTCTCTGACAATATTCCAATGTTGTTAAACATTGGCCTTAAGATTAGCTCGTATGTCGAGGCGAGGGAGAATTGGCAAGAGGAGGCCTCAATGAACGAAATTCCCCATCAAAAAAGTGGATCCCCCTTTGGTACCAATTTTGCAGTGAAAAATCAGAAAGCGAAATTTTCAAAATTTTTCCTGTTGAACTTAACTAGTTTAATTAGACGGCATAACTTAATTTTCCGGGTAATGCTGGATGCGTTTGCGGTGGTCAGTAGGCCGTAGTGACCACTGGTCACTTCCATCGGTTTCGGCAAAATGCCCATTAAAACGTTGTCGATTTACTATATAAAAACATCCGCAACTAAAACCCCGAAAAACTAAGTTTTACGGAGTTTGACCACCTAGTTCGTAGTGACCAGTGGTCAGTTCCGTCCGACAGATCTGAAAATGTGCTCATTGAGAAGAGCGTAAT
>JASAND010026229.1:0-11755 GCA_030248195.1 Trissonchulus latispiculum | reverse complement strand
TTGTACTTCGTTCAGTTACGTATTGCTGAATGAGGGCAAAGAACAGCAAAGTTGGCCTCGCTACCAACATCTGCAGTCGTCATCCTCAGAATATATGCGTATCACCCTCAAATCATAGGAGAGGAACAGCTATTCCAATTCATAGCAATCGCACTAAAAATCAGGCTATAACGTATATATATATACATAAGGAACGTTTATACGTATATATGTAGTCAGTCAGGGGGGCCGGGGGGGAAGAAAAACATGAATAGGGAAGCAAGCCTCCAACTTTTTCTTCGCTTGGATTTGGATCGCTATGAGTACACCGTTATGTACCGTGGGCAAATACCTATCCAATCGTATATTCAAACTTCTCTTATACCTCACTCAGCTTTGGCAGTAACAGGATTTGTCCATGTTTTTTTACCCGCAAATCGGGGAAAAAACATGGTGCGGGGAAAAAACATGGCACGGATTTCAACCAACCAACCATTTAGAATGGTTTAAAACCATTGTTTCAGCTATTTTTAGCGTGCAAAACTACCTAGGCACCCTTCTAACCGCACAACAAGCTTAAAACTCGATTTTTTGGTCAAAATGCTAAATCCGCCGTACCTAACCTGTTTGGGCATGAAACCTGCTGGGAACTGGCCATAATATGCAGAATATCACTAGAAACAAGATAGTTGTGTTAAAAATTGCATTATTCCATCATTTTTTTAAGTTTTTTCAAAATTTTCATTTTTACCATAGAAACTTATGAAACCTGGCATGTTGATGCTGCAAATCGAATTTTCGAGCTAGAAGCTTCAAAAATGCTCAAGGTTGGCATATTTTGAGGTTTTTAGTGGTTTTAAAGCATTCTCTTTCCTATAGAAGCAGTAGTTACGCCTTCCTGAAGCATACGCAAAAATTTTAAAATTTGGTCACCATGTTTTTCCCCGCTCTAGTGGACCCAATGTGGGAGGAAAACATGGTC
The DNA here is from genome assembly GCA_030248195.1 of Trissonchulus latispiculum. Lineage (NCBI taxonomy): Eukaryota > Metazoa > Nematoda > Enoplea > Enoplida > Ironidae > Trissonchulus > Trissonchulus latispiculum. The sequence continues at coordinate 10,794 of JASAND010026229.1, read as the reverse complement.
AAATTTTTTTACTGGGTGTACGCACGGGAAAACCACTATTGCCATGTGATAGAGCAAGTCAAATTATGCCCGCATGCCAATTTATAGTAGCCAAAGTTTGATAGTTGGTTAGATATAGACTTGCAAACTTTCGAAAATCCTTAGCATTTTGGCCAATTTTGGGAGGTCAACTTTGGTCAAGTACTGTACTTACAGAATCAAACTTAGAAATCAATCTGTTACTGTAGGGTATACTTCTAGACTTGCTCTTTCTAATGGGCTATGCTAGGCAGCTGCAACTGCTATGGTTGGGGAGTAGGCGACCATGTTTCCCCCCCCCCCTCTGACTATATATACTCATATTATGGGGGCTCTCCGAGCTCCCCCATGAGTAGTGATGTGCGCCAGAGCTCCGCTCCGACGGAGCTCCGATTTTCGGTGCTCCGGAGCGGGCTTCTACTCTGGAGCTCCGGGTGCCCGGAGCAGCCTTTTGCAAGCCTTAAAGGTGTTAAAAAAATTCGAAAGTAGGATTTTTCTGTGAACTCAACGATTTCTCCTTACAGTGCGTAAGGCTGTAATGAATTTTATAGTTGTTGTACTCCTGTTTTTAAAATTTTTCAACTTTCTCAAGGCTGAGTTCTGATACTTCTCATGACGGTTCTTTTTTTTGGAGACAATTTAAGGGGGGGGGTCCATTTGTGGCCGATTTTTCGACCATCTCCGATTTTGCTCATTTTCACATATTTTGTTGTCCGATCGGTATATTTTAACGAGTTTTTGAAATGAAGGTCGGATCTCTTACGGTTAGCGAGTAATTTCACCTCAAAGTTGATGTCAGTATGTGTTAAACATAGGAAACGGAAAAAGTGGTGATTTTTTCCGTGCGCCAGAGAAATCTTGCCAACGACAAAATGGATCACTTCAACGTCCATCCTATATCATATATACGATCCCGAAGGGTGATTTGTAGGAAGCAGAATTTTAATTTAGGCCTTCAAAAATTTTTAATTAATTTTTTAAGTTTGCGAACAGCCAAATTTGACTGTTTTGCAATGTTAAAATTGGGGGTCAGCAAGTTTGATGAAATATTCTGAAAGCTGTAAGCCCTAATTAAAAATTCTACTTCCTACAAATCACAGCTTATGACAAGACATTTCGAACGATACCAATTGATCCTGGTTACCTCTGTCCGATTTCGAGATTCTCTGGCGCAGAAATCTCAATTTTTAGCAAAATGTAGGAAATTCCCGTTTTTTGGCAAATAACCTAGAGCTATGGCAACACAGATCTATAAAATGTTGGACTATCTATTTGCGCACGATTATTGATGACTTTAGGTCAAGTTTGGGCACAAATGGTGCAGGTTAGTGCACCCAGTTGGTCGCTGGGGTCAAATATGGGGGTCTGACAACCATAATCTCAAAAATAGCGATTTTTCAAATTTTTCGAAATACGTTAAATTTTATATCAATCGAAAGCTCTCATTGTCGGGAACATTTTTTCTTCTTGGACCATTGCCCGCAATTGCACCAAATTTAAGTTATCGGCCGTTAAATGATTTTCGTGGTCAAGGCTTTCCAGTGTCGGTGCTACTTCCTAAAATCACTAAATAAAGTCATAAGGAAACGTTTTCCCATTAACAGCTACCCTAAGTTCTTTGTTTGCATCAGATATCAAACATACAACCGAATATAGCTCCATTCTCAAGGAAGTTCAGGTGTAAAGTGGCTTAATTTGCTGCGGCACCGCCGTTTTCACCTGTTTTCAAATTGCATGCAATTAATAGCCGGTTACTCCTTAAGTACTGAACGAAACTACTCGAAATTGAAACTCGATATGCAGGACATATGTGACAAAATTTTGTGTGAAAATGAGCAAAATCCGTGACCATAATATTTTTCATGGTGGACCCCCCCCCTTAAGCTTGTCCATTTTCTAAATATATAAGAGAAAACTTAATTATATACTACCCTAATACATTTAAGAATTGATTCTGTAAAACGTCTTAAATTTCGTACTTGTCATTAATTATTCAATTAAACATTACATTTCCGTTAAATAGGGTTGGTTTTTTTCCGGAAAAAAAGATTGCCGGAAAAAAACCTTTTTTTCCGGTTTTTCCATTTTTTTCCATTTTTTCCTTTTTTTTCCGGTCAGGGTTTTTTTGGTTGCGGACAAGTGTGCATTTTTTGTGCATTTTTAAAAAATAGTGTGCATTTTGGAAAAAATGTGTGCATTTTTAAAAAATTGCTTATTTTGAACTATACCGTACATTTTTGGCCGTAATTTTGTGTTCTACGCATTTTTGACTTCAACTGGAATCCCACGCTTTAGTTGATGTTTTGATGACGATTTTAAATCTTAACTGGTTAGCACACGTGGTACAACTGATATTTAGGCAAATGCAGAACTATATATACAAACTAACGTATATAGGTGTCGGGTTTTGACATCTGCAATGCTGTGAACCTATTAAGCGCAAAATTGTGAATAACATAAAATCAACATAGGATTGTCAATTTGCTGCCAAATTTACTTATATAATTCAAGAATTTCTTCAAAGTAACGATAAAATCCGAGCTGAAATTACGTATTGGTGTAATTCAGCCCTGTTCTGCGGATAGCCATTTAATATATATATATCTAACGTAAATGCAGAAATTAGATTGAAAGTCGACGCCGGGGAGGTCTGGGTGGGGGCGGAGTTCCCCAGAAGTTGGGAATTTTTTGGAATTTTGAACACGAAAGAAATTTTTGTGAACAATTTCTTACCATTTTAACAGATTAACAAACGGCAATAAGAGAGCTAGCATTGCACACGTCGAACCGTTGTAGAGGAAGAAAATGTAAAGAAATGCTTTAAGAAAAATTGGCTTAATCCAGCCTTTTATTTTTGACGATGAAGGAACGCACACTAGTATAAATATATGCTTACAATCTAAAGCAAAAATATTTCAATAATTAGTGGCTTTAGTGAGGAAGAATAAAACAAAGAAAGGTTGTAGCGACGTTGCCATGACCGAAAAATAGTACGTAAGAAAAAGCGGGGGTCTGGGGGCGGCAGCCCCCAGCTAAAAGCTAGAGCTTTTTTTTTAATTTAAAGCACTTTGGACATTTTTTTAGAGCATTTTGTGGTTAGCGGAAGCAAAATTTGACTGTGCATTTATGTGTGCATTTTTAAATTCGAGTGTGCATTTTGGAAAAAAGTGTGCATATGCACAGTAAAATGCACAAAAAAACCCTGTTCCGGTCACTCCAAAATTACACAATGTGCCAAAAGTTAAGTTATTTCATGTTTTTGCATGCACAGAAGCAGTTTTCACGATATTTAGTAGCCCCACAGGGGTAATGCAATAACACAAGAGCTTAGAAAGGTTCCAGTATTGATTATAGGAATCAAATATTTTCAGCGGGTGACGCTGTAAAGCAAAGGACAGGTGACTTCTGTATACCTTGGCGGTTATACTAGACCTAGTTTGTGATTTTCGTAGGTAACGCGCTTCGTAAAGTAAACAATTCCAGACATTTTAACAGTTTTGGTTGAACACTAGACTGTAAGGTATGAAATTATTAACTCCACCTCAGTTATGCAATCATTTTCACATTCCAAGAGAAAAAAATGACAAATCCCAAAATTAGCTCAAATTCATGAATATCGTATTCTTACCTCATTAAACACTGTTTTTGATAGTTTCTTAATGTTCTGAGGTCATAAATTAACTTTCAGAACATGTCCCGAATATTTTTCCATTTTTTTCCGATGCGTCGAAAACCCAAATACAATTTCGTCGGATTTAACATACCCCCACCTACTATGATCCACGAAAAAGGTTGTAAATAGTGTGAAATTGCTGGAAAAGCTCAGAAAACATGATATTTCATTGTAAAAATCGTCAAAATAACGTTAGGAATATTTTTCCATTTTTTTCCACCCCATCGGAAAAAAATGGAAAAAAACGGAAAAAACCTTTTTTTCCAGTCCTTTTTTTTCCGCGCCCATCCCTACCGTTAAATCTATTCCATGTATAATATACCTATATATAGAAACTTTCAACATCTGCAGCTGTTTTCTTTGTTTTCATCAAACCTATCCTTTCTAATATATCTTTCAGATCGAAATTCTGTTAGCTTAGATTTATGCAAAATTTTAATCTGATTGTATACATCCTCACGATAAGTTAAATACGTAGTTGGTAAATGAAATCTGGTCCACGTCTGTCAAATTTGCAATATTGTATGCTTGAATTTGAAAAGTTTGGTATACATTTGATGAAGTTCCTGCAAGAAATATTGAGTATATATTTCATGTGGAATATAATATTTAAATTTGCCAAATCTCAAAAAAAGTCAAAAAGCTGAGTTTAGTTCAGATCAAAAATACAGCTAGCAAATGTATTCGTATGTAGCAAAGAAATCAGCATTTAAAAATAAACAGTTAAGCGATAAAAGTATAATATACAGCGAGTAGGCGTGGTTTTTATTGAATTAACTACCAGTTTTTATCTTAAACCGAAATTTTTACAATTTTGCCTCCACTAACAGTCGGAGCTCCGCGGAGCTCCGGTGCTCCGACACCCCGCTCCAGCCGGAGCTCCGGAGCGGGCAAATTTCTCAGCGCACATCACTAAATACGTATACAGTACAGCGCAGCAGAACCGTTCCACATCGTGAATTCGCGAAGTTCGCGACAATTCGCTAAGTGAACGCGATTACCGCAAACTTAGGTGAAAGTCGTGATTAAGACGGCGAAATGGACAATTATATATCGCAAAAAACAAGGACGATTTTCGCCAAGTTTCAATTAAGGGGGGGCGACTAAAATGGGGGTGCCCCGAATTTGTCCGATTGACCTAATTTTTGGCGAAGATTTAGAGCATGGGTGGGGTCAAAAAAACCGGGTACTCAGATCTTAGCTGCCTTCCAGTCATGTGCAGCCGTCACGTTTATGTGCCTGACCCCCGCCTTTTCACAACTACCAACATAATTAATTAAAAATTTCTGCTGGCTGCAAACCCCTAGCTGCAAGGTTGCCATTCACCAATGTGATTTGGCACATGTGCACATTTGGCACAAAGGGGGGGGGTCGGGCACATAAACCCGAAGGCTGCGCATGGCTGGAAGGCAGCTAAGATCTGAGTACCCGGTTTTTTTTGACCCCACCCATGCTCTAAATCTTCGCCAAAAATTAGGTCAATTGGACAAATTCGGGGCACCCCCAGTTTAGTCGCCCCCCCCTTAATTGAAACTTGGCGAAAATCGTCCTTGTTTTTAGCAATATATAATTGTCCATTTCGCCGTCTAGCCATATATTGGATATATATATATATATAGCCATGGGGGGAAACCCACATTTACGGATTTTGGCTGGAACTTTTTATTACAAGGGCCAGATGAGAACTTTATATACCATCGTACTTGGCGTACTTAGATCTTTCTTTTAAGCCCATTTGCACTTCTCTAGGTTGTACCGTTAGGCCGGTATAATGCAAAAAGTAGCGGGGGAAAAAACCCAATGGGGGGAACCCAAATGGGGGAAAACCCACCCCTCACAGGTCTCAAAAATTGTCTTAGCGCTATTCTGACACTTCCGGTGTAAAATTCAACTCTTTTTTAGATAGTATAAATAAAAAACCCGATCTAGGTACCTTTTTTGAGATTTCATGTGCCATTGAAAATGCAGCATCAAACGGACAGGTTTCATAAAGTTTAACACATAAACAGGGCAATTTTTGAAAAATGCTAAAAACGATGAATATAATTTGATAAAACTTATTAGTCTATCGCTGTAGAGAATAGTTTTTTACGTTCAATTGGCTGTTAAAATCCACAATTGGACCTGTCGTGGGTCCTACAGTACCGAAATAGCACTTTCACGGTTTTTGGCCCCTAGCTAGCCAGGAAAGCAAAATTATCCAAATCTGACACCATAGGATGATGCAGCGTCCTCGATAATACCGTGCTATAGTGTCGAATTGTTTCCCTGTTTGGTTATTAAAAAATTTTTCAAAAAAATTGGGTGGGTTTTCCCCCCAAAGTGGGTTTTGCCCCGCCACATTTGGCAATGTGCCAGACCAACGGTGCATCGGATCGATCTATATAATTTTGGCTGTGTGCAAAGAGGAAGACTTGCCATCATTGCAGATATTTGCAAAACTTTTCTAGCCCAACCCAGTCAAAAGTTACATCGGTCCAAAGTTTTGCAAAATTTTGGCATGGTTGGATCAAAAACTAGGTGTCATTTTCAAAATGACATAAAATGAGCAGGAGTGAACCAAATGACTTGATCTTTGAACACTAGGTAAGAAAGAGTCGCGCTTTCTGCTGCTATGTTTTGGAGCTCATAGTTCCAACCCTTGGTCCAGGAGGCGGGTGGGTTTCCCCCCCCCCCAAAAAGGGGGTGGGTTTCTGGCTTATTTTTAGGCCAAAATTTATGGGGGGTTCAAAGCATAGGTGTGTTAGGGGGGGGTGGGGGGGGACCCCTCCCCCCAAATGGAGGGGTCGCCAACCCCCCCCCCTAAAAATTTTTTCCTACTCCTCCCCCCAAATCGATTTTTTCAGACCCCTCCCCCCTAAAAATTTTCAAACCCCTACCTAAATTTTTGAAAATTTTTAGCTAACAATTCGAAATTTTTCCAAAAAATTCCAAAAATTAGCGAAAAATTGCTAGAATTCGCTTAATTACGCTAGAAATCGTTAAAAATAGCTGTAAATTGAGAAAATTTTTCATTTTTTAACGAAAAACCGACTTTTTTCGAAATTTTTCGCCGACCCCCCAACAAAGAAAATTTTTCTTACCCCTCCCCCCAAATCGACTTTTCGAGACCCCCCCCTCCCCTTTTTTTAGCCAAAACCCCGACCAAATTTTTTGTTGACCCCCCCCCCCCCCATTCTTCGCCAGCCACGCCTATGGTTCAAAGTTGTCCCCATAGGTGTGGCTGGGCAAAAAATCTGGGGGGGGGGTTCCGACGGAGGGTGGGGGGGGTCCGCCAAATTTCCCAAAAACCCCCTAAATTTTCGATTTTTTTGCCATTTTTGGCCACTTTTTGGCCAAAAATCGGGGGGGCCTAGCTAGTCTGAAAAATCTGGGGGGGGGGTCCCGAAAATTTGTCGATTTGGTGGGGGGGGTGGCCCCCCCCCCCCCCCCACTAACACATCTATGGTTGTCCCCAAACGATGGGGGCTCACCAAAAACGGGGGGGGGCACATTTTTGACAAACATTTTGTAAATTTTAACGTTTTCTGTGCAAAAACAGCCAAAATCGCTAAAAATGACTAATTTTAGGTGCTTTTAAGCTAAAATAACGAAAATTTTGTTAAAACTCCGGCGAAGCCGGACAAATTAGGGTAAATGGTAAAATTTGGCAATTTTCTGGGTTATGGGGGGGAGGTCGAAATTTATGGGGGGGGGACCTCGAATGGGGGGGGAAGTCGCCGAGTGGGGCCCCCACCCCCTCCCCCCAGTAAAAATAAGCCAGGGTTTTCCCCCCATGGCTATACCTTGCCATGACCTCTGGGCTGGCCCACGGCGGGTGATTTTTTTGCGAACCTTTTCGCAAAAACAATCACCCACAACTTTTTGTAAAAAGGTGCGGGGTGGCTGCTACAGCAAAACTAACGCCAAATTCTAGCTCTGCGAGCCCGAAAACTTGTATAGCACATAGTGATGTGCGCTGGAGTTCCGCTCCGACGGAGCTCCGGAGCGGAGCTCCGATTTTCGGTGCACCGGAGGGAGCTTCTGTTCCGGAGCTCCGGGTACCCGGGGCACCCATTTTCAAGCTTTGATGCCTGTCTGTTGCTCATAACTTGGGTACTAATGAAACTTTTAAAATCTGTATATAGTCTCACGAACAGTGCGTAAGAACAATGAATTTGTGCACGTTTTATTTTTAATAACGTTTCTACTTTCTGAAGACTGCTGTATGATTCGTTTTATGGAGACAATTTTCCACAACTTGTCCAAATGATAAAAGTGAAAATTTAAAGATATATAATTCTAAGGTACGACCTCTAAGAATTGTTTCAATACAACGTTTCCATTAATTCATTAATCCGTCAATTATTCCCTTTTCCGATGAAATCTATTCTTCCACGTAAGCTTTCAATGTCTACAAATATTTTTTTGCTTTCATCTCACACATCTTTTCTGATATTTTTCAGACATATATAATTTCTCCAGGTTCAAATTTATTTTATGATTACACACTTTTTAAAAGTTAATTTTTGACGAAATTCTCGTAACGAATTTTATGGAGATCTAATTTATGAAATTTTAACTTAGCAAATCTTGAAAAAGTGAGACATATTAGAACTATATACATACGCACAATCAGAAAATAGTGGCAAGACCCTCACAAATCCTAGTACTAAAGAACCTTGTGAAATTCGTCAGGGGCTGATTTGTGTGGGAGGCATACATTAACAAGGGGTCCAATTCTGGGGGTCTACCCCGACTCTGGCGAAGGTTGCCCCGGAAAAATTTCAAAATTTTAAAGGGTCTGCCTCAAAATTTGCAGAAACTGCTAATTTTAAACATTGTTGGCCCGCCAAACACTAAGAAGAATGAAGATATTTAGCGATTTATAAGAAATTTTTTGAAAAAACCCCTAAAATTTGCCAAAAAACTGAGCAATTTTTGGTAAAAATCGCTGCGGGGTATACCCTTTTTCCCTTCTCGCCGAGCCAAGAGAGCGAGAGCCTACCCGTCTCTTGGAGGTCTGGGTGGATCTGCCCCCTCCCCCATTTCCCCCACGTTATCCTATGGTGGGAGGTGGTTGACTAGGGTGTGATTTGTGGGGTGGGGCACTAAATACTCGTTTGTGGGGGATAAGCATAGGTGTAACGGGGATTTGGGTTGGGGGAGGCCCCCTCCCCCCAAATTTTTGGGGCGGGCCCCCTTTTTAGACCTCCCCCAACCCCCCCCCCCCCACACACCTCCCCCAAAAAAATTTTTCTATTTTCATGCCAAAAATCGCATTTTCAGCCATTGCTAATGCCAAAAAACATTCAACCATTAACTAATTTTAACATTAGACAGGGCCTTTAAGGGGGGGGGGCTACTTGGGTCAAAAATTCTACCCTCATGGATTTCGCTCAAATTGTGCCCGCCCATTGATATTCCCTAGGCCGGCCCCTACGCAAGCCATTGAAATTTGAGCTGATTTCGTCCAGTAATAAAAAGTTACAGCCATTCAAAATTTCCAATTCCTATTCAAAATGGCCCAAAATCGGAACTTTAAAATTTTCAGTTCTGACAACGATATCTTACTCAAATCAAAACCGTTCAAAACGTTCTCTAGCTCATTTTGCAGCTAAATACAATATCGACAACTTGTCGAAGAGCTTTTCTCAAAATTCGGTTTCTAACTTTTACAGTAATCGTTTATGTGAGGTAACCCCCAAAAATGGTCAAAATCTGACATTTTTTAAAAATTTTCGAACTTTTCAAATATGCACAATATCTATATTAATCGATAGCATTTTCAATTCTAAAGAACTTTTCTTCTTGGCATAAACGTTTATTTGGCAGCCATTCAAAGTTATAGGCGAAAAACCGTATTTTCACGATTTTTCAATTTCTGTGTTTTGGGGGTTACCTCACATAAACGATTACTGTAAAAGTTAGAAACCGAATTTTGAAACAAGCTCCTCGACAAGTTTTAGATATTGTGTCAAGCTGCAAGATGAGCTAGAGAAAGTTTCGAACGGTTTTGATTTGAGTAAGATATCGTTGTCAGAACTGAAAATTTTAAAGGTCCGATTTTGGGCCATTTTGAATAGGAATTGGAAATTTTGAATGGCTGTAACTTTTTATTACTGGACGAAATCAGCTCAAATTTCAATGGCCTGCGTAGGGGCCTAGGGAATATCAATGGGCAACAATTTGAGCGAAATCCGTGAGGGTCGAATTTTTGACCCAAGTAGCCCCCCCTTAAACTCGAAGGCTTGATTGCCAGCATGTTTCTAACTCCAATATAGGGTCAATATTGAGTCAAAGTCCATGAAACTTTTGAAAACGTGTGTCTCACGCAATAATGAACACTTCAAGCCAAAAATTTGGACATTTTTGAAACATTTTGCAAAATTTACCCTAAAAATACTCAATTTTTGGCCAATTGTTCGCGCCTTCGGCGCGACTACAAACCCCCCCCCCCCCCCCCGTTGGGGGGGGGGGCCCGAAGGGACCCCACAAATTTTTGGGGGTGGTTTTTACAAATGGCTGGGGGGGGGTTGGAATAATATTACAAGCTTTGATTAGATTATTATTGGTACATGGTCGATACTCTTAACGCCTTTTACACCCGTCTGGTCCACTAACTCTTTCTACTGACTACTTAACTCAAGTTCCCTATATGCTATGTGTTACCCTATATGCTTGTGCTCTGTTACTCTTTATACGTCCCCTTACAATAGGACTGTCAAACTAGTATCATAATAAACTAAGTTACTAATTGTTAACCAGGGTCGGTCTTTGGGTGAGCCGCCAAAAGTTGGTCACCGCTTTCGCTCCGACACGCAGTTCAGGAATGCTATGTAAGATGGAATTTAAGGATGATTCGAAACAGTTGGGAGTTGGGAAGTCCTTCCTTACCTATTCCTAATGTGATCTAGATTAACACAGTTACACAACAAAGGTCTTCTGGTCTTCTAGAAGGAATCAAAACAAGGAGGCCGGGGTGACAGTTTTGGACTTTAGAGTGCAGGGATTTGACATTTCAAATTGAAAATGGGTTAAGGCTATTTTTGGCTTGGTTGATAACGAATGTTCACTCTGTATGGGATGATCGGATTCCCCAACTTGATCAGGTTTGGTCTGCT
>JASAND010026227.1:0-18455 GCA_030248195.1 Trissonchulus latispiculum | reverse complement strand
CGGCAACTACAAGAGCCTATGTGACGAGACCGCCAAAATGCAATGAACAAAAGAAATTCAATATTGTAGTATATAAATTTCCTGCAACATCAGGTTCAAAGTTCTCAGCGTCAGCGACAACAGTTTGCATGAAACCATAACTCGGCACTAATGTTGCTCGCCGCTGGCCGGCAACCGGAGGCCGAATTCGGCGCCGGGCTTCAAACAGACGTCTGAAAACTGCGGCCAAGCTCAGACATCCGTGTCGAACGATTTGGCTAAAGCAGGGGAGCAATAGAACATTCTGACACTGAAAGCCCCAAATAAACACGACATTCAGGCTGCGGCTCATCCGTGAAGAAGTGACATGCATTTTAGAAAAATACAACGAAAAGTTTTTTGACGTCAACAATTATACAACAGTCACTGGTACGTGTCCCGTCCACCATTCGCTTGCGGCACGGGTTTGTCGGAGAGGTGGTACGGGTTCTGTCTCCGAAGTTGGACAAAATTTCAAAATTTTCCGGCTGCGCTGGAGACACATTTTTTTTTTGACTACAAATCGACCACTAAATTTTTGAACAACTATAGTATATACAGTATATGTACGCAGCATATAATGCAAGAAAACAAACAGCAAAGTTTACCGTACTTTTAACATATTTTAGGCCAATGTATCTCCCCCCACCCTCATTTCTCTCCTTTCGCATATCTCCGATGAGTCTTCGTCCTAAAAAGAAAGAAGAAAAGTCCCAAACTTTAAACCAGGGGCGCATCCAAGGGGGGGGGGTAGCGGCCGCTCGATGTCGGAAAAATGCGGCTTTTCAAAAAGCTCGGCGCGAATTAATTATTTCTTTGGTTCTTTTGGAGGGATAGCATATGGGGCGGGTAGGAAAGGGTTCACTACAGTTGGTATTTTAGCAGGCAGCGGTTGCTTGTGTACCGTATGCGTTGCTGTTTGCTCTAACATATACAGTAAACAAAATATTACTCCAGTCAAGGCAATTATAAAACCAACTAAAATTTTAATTTACTTATACATATACCACACAAACTGGGGGGGGGGGGGGAAATTTTTCTCTTTCATTTTGAGAGTAGATTTCAGACACGACATTTTTCAGCAATTTTCATCATATGCAACGTAAAAATGCATATGCTCCAGCACGTAGTAGCGAAAGCTGTGCAAATTTTAAAAAGTTTCTACAGATTCGAGACCCAAAATTTTTAAAATTAGAAATTTTGCCAAAATTTGCGCCACGAAAGTACTTTGACATTTTTGTTGTGAAAGATTTTTTTTGTAACATTGAAAGCGCGCCACAAGCTTCTAGATTTGCACGACACTCAATGTTGAAATTGCTGGAATTTTTGCAATCAAGTTGGAACAGTTTTACCAAAGTCACCATCATTTTGGTATTGTATTTGAACGTAGCATCTTTGTAAATTACTATTTACTTTAAGTAAAATATTTTATTTAGTTGTACAGTACTCAAGTACATTCTGGAATTAGTCTTGCTTATAGCTAGATTCAGACACCCCATTATCAAAATCAAACCGTTTAAAGATACAAGCCACTAAAGGTGTGAACCTTGTTTTGCTGAGATTTTCTTCGTCGAAAGATTTGAACACAAATTTCGACCCTCCCTAGATATACAGTAGATTTCAAAATTTCTGAAACTTGTCCATGTCCTAATTTTGATTTTCTAAGCTTCAAGATCCAATCGCAACCGTAATTTCAAACATATATTGACATGAAAATAAATATTATGAGGACAATTGCTAACGAGCGCTTCATTTCTACATCCGTTAATACAATATTATGTTACAAGAAGTTATCGCTAGTTTTTTGAGTATTTGCTGAAGTTTTCAGGTGGTGAAAAATTTCTGAAATTTTAACAGCAAAAAATTCCAATCGGGTCTCCCGACCCGGTGACCACCTCGGCAATTTCCGATCTCGGTCTCGAGGACCCGGTTCGGTTTCATCTCTTCACTATATATCTTTAAAAATTTTTGTTGTGTCGAAATTAAAAATACGCATTCTAAAATAAAATATATATATACTGTAAATTTCCGTTTAAAAAATTTTTTCGCGTTTTTATACTATATAATTTTTAGTATGCAGTCGAAAATTGTTTGTTTTCTAAAAAATAAAAAAATATACGCAGGTGTTTTTCAAAAATTGTTAAAAACTCGATATGCACGCTTTTTTGTGTCAGCGAAGAAAGGCGCTCATTTTCCATAATGCTGCTTTTTGCTTTGTTTAGAAGTTTTATTAGTTTGAGTTATAAGGTGCAAAATGCAAAAGTGGAAAAAACCACTTTTTTTTCTGTATTTCGACAGTTACACGACTTGGATATTATATTTAATTAGGTTTGCCCTAAATTTTTGAATGAGGTAAGGTTTGCACCCCTAGACCCTGCCGCTATGGAGAAATTGTTTTTCCGTGTCGGGACCCAATGCGGAGGGAAAACTACCCGGATACTTGTGGAAGTGTACAGAACAATTTTGGACGCCATCGGTGGAGTACAGTTTTTGCAAATTTTACATCGAAAATGTCAAGATTTTTTTGAAAATTTTTCAGAAAATTGAATTTTGAAAATTTTTGTATGTTTAACACGTAACATAGGCAATTTTGGGAAATTTTTAAAAATTACGTTTTCTGGCAATTTGGTTTCCGGCAAGTTTTCAGAGCCAAAACTTCATATCTCCAATTTTTGGCAGCAAATAAGTTTTTTGGCCAAAAATTAAATTTTTGTTTACCATAACACGAATTTTGACAATTTTCATAATAACGGAACTCAAAACCTATACCAATTTAATCTATAGGCTCTATTAAAACAAATGTATGTATTAGTTTGACCTTCCTGTTAACGGTTAGAAAAATATTCAATTTTGAAAGTGGGTTTTTTCCCGCCGATTTTTTTCCCGCCGGTACCGAGGCTGGAGTAGTGTGGCATCATAGCTCAACAGCATCCTAAGCTTTGGTCTAGTCTTCCAGAAATGTGACTTAACCTGCCTCAGTACCTCAGTCCCAAAATTCTGGGAGTAGTGGGAACAATGTGCAGGTCTTCTAGGTTTCTGAGTTCTCAAATTATAGCTATTAAAATTTAGAGCTCATGTCAGTATTGTTGAAATGGGGTTTTTCCCGCTATTAGCAAGCCAGAAGATTTTAATCCTTTGAAACAATCAAAAAAGTGGTCAGAAAAAATTGTTTTGTAGTCTTAAAATGTTTCGCTTGAGAATGATTCTTATTTAACAACTAACCAATGTAACCAATTACTACATGTTTGTCTTTTAAGCACAAAAACATGTAAAACTAATTATAAAATTTCAACACATTGTTCGCCGCCCCCCCCTGCTGAAAATTCAGCGCGCTTTTGGTGCCACTTTCAGCTTTAAACCGGTTTCCCGTTTCCTGCTTTCCATCTTGAAATGGACGAGGGAGTACCTACCAAAACTAACAATTTTTACACTTTACGCATTGCCGAGTGTGTCAGTGTTATTCCAAGGTTAGGTAGTTTGGGGTTCTCCCCTACCCAAATTTAACGTCTAAATCCATGTCGAAAGAATTTCTATGTGCTCAAATTGTTATGACAGCAACAAGGTGTCAGTTGGTCAAGATATGCAAGTCCATTACTACACCAATTTCGCGCAAGACCCAAAGGAAAGATTGGAAGTATATATATATATATATATATATATATATATATATATACTTCCAATCTTTCCTTTGGGTGTATAATTGGTGTAGTAATGGACTTGCATATCTTGTGATGCTTTGGTTTTCTGACACCTTTGTTGCTACAATGCTTTAGCAATTTTATAATGTGCTTTATTCAGTGGCGCACATAGAAAGTCTTTCGACATGGACAGACGTTAAAAAATTTGGGTAACTTGGGGGAGAACCCCCAATTGGTAGATGCTAAAACTACTGTTATGTAAAGGTAAAAAAGCTAAAGCAAGCCTATATATATACTTAATAAGTAAAAATTGAAGTAAAATTCGCTCCAGAGTCGCGGTAATTTTTAAGCATATACGCTACGCCATGCTAAAATTTTTTCTTTATGGTTGGTTTTGCTGCAAGCCCCCTGCGACCCCACCCTAAAATTAGCTCCTGGCTTTACCTAACCTTAGTGTACTGATTGATTTTATGTTATATGCGTAAAGTGTAAAAATGTTAGTTTTTACTTAAATGTCCCACCCGGAGCAAGATTCTGTGCCTGATCACCGCCCAGGACTTGTGGCAGCGGCGATACCAGAGGACGATGAGAGTCCGGCTGATCTCATGCTGAAGAAAAGCGGGTGTCTTCAGCTTCACTACGCTGTTCAGGTAATCACACAATTCAAAGTCGATTGCCCTCTCCCTCGTCCATTTGCTTCAAGAAATTTGGAGGCACGGCAGGGTAACACTTTCAAAAAATTTCAAAAAAGAACCAGTTTAAAGCAGTGGCGCACCCAGCGTTTTCTGACAGGGGGGGGGGCGGCAACAATGTTGAAATTTTTATAATTAGTTTTACACATGTTTTTGTGCTTAAAGAACAAACATGTAGTACTTGGTTACATTGGTTGAGGTTGTTAAATAGAATTAATCATTCTCAGAAATGCGAAAGCAGGTTTTGAACGGAGCCCCCAGATGTTGAGAAGTTTTTGCATTTTAGACTCGAAAACAATTTTTCTGATCAATTTTTGTTGTTTCAAAGATTAAAATTGTCTTATGGCTAGCGCCCTGGTTTCACCGGATACATAAGGTGGACAGTCAAGCGGAAAAAAACCATTTCGAATATGCTGGAAAAAACCCACCCTCCAGTGTAGGCTTACCGGTATGAGCTATAGAGGATTTTAATAGTCTATCTTGAAGAGCGTCAAAAATAACCCTAGAGGATGCATTATTGTTGTTCCCACTGCTTCCCTGCAAATTTTTTGGGACTTTGAAATTTTTGAAAAATTTTGGTCCGTCCAAGTGCAGAAATTTGGCAAATTTTGGCTGGCCACCCTGACCTATTGGAAAGACCTAGACCAAAGTGGATAGTATGTATGTGAGGCCACTGTTGGCCTTCATGATGATATATGCCACACTGCTCTAACCCCTCCCAGTCCAAAGCCTAAAGGTGACCTAGAGTCGGCGGGAAAAAAACCCACGGCGGGAAAACCCCCAATTTTCAAAAATTGAATATTTTTCTAACCGTTAACAGGAAAGGTCAAACCAATACATACATTTGCCTAATAGAGCCTTAAGATTAAATTGGTATAGGTTCTAATTGTTCGTTCTGTTATGGGAGATCCAGGGGGTCTAAATTGGACATGGTGCCATTTCAAGCCAAAATTTCAATTTTGGCCAAAAATGCTTATTTTTGTCCTTTTAAAATGGGAATGGTTTGGCATTCTAACTACAGGAAAAACACGTTTACTACATGATAGGATTCTTAAACTGCCAAAAATAAACAATTTTTAAAAATTTCCAAAATTTGCCTATGTTTACGTGTAATAAACAAGTACAAAATTTTCAAAATTCAATTTTTTCTGAAAATTTTCAAAAATGCTGGTATTTTTCGATGCAGAATTCACTAAAAACAACCCACTTTTTCGAATGGCACTGTCAAAATTGTTCTGGGACGCTTCCAGCAAAAAATCCGGGTGGGTTTTTTCCCGCCGATGGGTTTTTTTTTTTCCGGCATTGGGTTTTTTCCCGACACGGAAAACTTTAACTTCTCCATAACGGCAGGGTCTAGGGAGACAAACTATACCTCATTCGGAAAGCTTAGGGCAAACCCTAATTAAATACTAGTATCAAAGTCGCTAACCCAAACCAGTCGAAAAGTTCTGGTCCAAGAAAAAAAGTGGGTTTTTCCTGCTTGACTATATGACATACTATATAACTCAAACTAATAAAACTCTAAACAAAGCAAGCAACGTGGCTATGATGGGTAAAAAAATTGGGGAAGAAGCGGGGTCTGGGGGCGGCAGTCCCCAGCTAAAAGCTGGAGCTCTTTTTAAACAGGTCACCATTTGAAAATTTTTTGAGCCATGTTGTGGCTAGCAGTAGTAAAAATTTGACTAAGCCTTTGTGTGTGCATTTTAAATTGTATTTTGTAAAAAAAGTGCATATCAGGGGTTTTTAATAATTAATTTTTTGAAAACGCACCTGCGCAATTTTTGCGTATATTTTTTATTTTAGAATGCGTATTTTTAATTTGACTGCGTAAAATTACAAAAATTTATATAGTTAAAGCTATAAACGCTTGAAAAACGCACTGCGTGAATTTGGGGTATATATATATTTTTATTTTAGAATGCGTATTTTTAATTTCCGAATGCATAAAACTACAAAAATTATATAGCATCAGAGATGAAACCGGGGTCACCGGGTCACCGGTCAGCTGGGGGAGATCGGCTCACGAGATGGATCGGGTCACGGGCTCACTGGGTCGGGAGGTCTGAACTGGTCTTGACCCGGAATTTTTGATTGGAAGAAATTTTTGAGCTGTTAAAGCATATTTTTCAGAAGCTCTACCAGTTTTCAAAACACCTGAAAACTTCAACAACTACTCAAAAAACCAGCATGAACTTCTTATGTCTATAATATTGTTAACTTAATCGTGTAGTTTTCTAAATGCATATCGTTGTAGTGTCCTCATAATATTTGTTATGTCCTGTCAAGCTTAGATCTATATGTTTGAAACTACGGTTGCGTTGGATCTTAACCAGAAAAATCAAAATTAGAACACGAACCAGAGTTTCAGAAATCTTTATTTTGAAATCTGAAAATATTCCATGTTGCTCGATTTACTGTAAGTGGATTTTCACCGCTACTATCACTTTTGAGGGAGGGGGTCGACTTTGTGTTTCAAATCTCGGTAAGAAGAAAAATCTCAGCAAAACAAGGTTCACAGATTTTAGTTTGCTTTGCACTTTTTTCTAATTGCTATGGCTTACTATCTTTAGGAACTAATGGATTTTGGTTTGATTTTATTAATAGAATATTAATCTGAATCCTAGCCATAAGCAAGACTAATTCCAAAGAATCTTCGCTGAGTGATACCCTCAACCATACAACTAAATAAAATATTTTACTAAAGTAAATAGTAATAAAACACAAAGGTGCTACGTTAAGCTCTATAACTAAAATTAAATGATGTGATGACTTTGGTAAAGTATTTTGTTCCAACTTATTTGATTCAAAAAGTTATGTAGTTTACTTAACATTGAGTGGGAAGTCGTGCAAATCAATATTGATTTTTTCCGGCTTATTAACAATATTTGCTTTCCAATGTTACCTTAAGGAAAGCAAAAATCTTTCACAACTTCTTATTTTAGACACCAAAAATGTCCAAAAGCATCAAAAACAGTCACCGCACCCCAATATAAGTATTTATAATTTTTCCAAGCTTAAACCTGAATTTTCAAAAATACCGGGTCACCGGGTCAGGGATCGACCGGGTCACCGGGTCACCGGGTCAGCAAATAGTGACCCGGTTTCATCTCTGTATAGTATAAAGCTACAAACGCTTTTAGCTTCGATTTACTGCATTTTTAAACAACGTTACGGACCTTAGCTTCATTTTACGTTGCATGCTCGTCGAACTGCGGTGTCAGAGTATGACTAGCTGGCGAAAAATAGATACGCAAGGTGTCTGGGGGCGCTGCCCTCTATAAGTAGAAGAAAATTTTAAATTTCGGAGTAAAATTGTTTTCAAAACTTTGAATTCTTTGCCTTGAGCAGTTTAATAGGTATATGTATAAGTAAGTGAATAGTTGGTTAGACATAATGTTGCCTTGACCAGATAATATTTTAGTTTACTATATATATGTTAAATCAAAATAGAAACAAACAGCAACGCATACGATGCATAGTACGCACAGAAAGCAAAGCAACCGCTGCTTGCTATATACGTATACCGAATAATAATTGAAGACCAGCCACCCCACCCCGCCCCATATGCTATCCTCAAAAGAACCAAAGAATAGTTAATTCGCGCCGAAGGCGCGAAAATTTTTGTGTTTTCTGCTTTTTCTCCTTTCTGCTTCTTAATTTTTCTGACCTTCGAAACCTGACAGGGGGGGCGGCCGCCCTCCACCCCCCCCTTGGGTGCGCCCCTGGTTTAAAGTTTGGTCAGTGAACAGTTTTTCGTAAAAGCTTTGACGGGGACCGCCGTTTTCTTCTTTCTTTTTTTAGAGTGAAGGCTTCATCGGGTGGGTTTTCTGTACGCCAAAGAAGGAGAGGAAACATGGGGTGGGGGAAGAATACAATGGCCTAAAAATGTTAAAAATGCGGTAAACTTTGACTGTTTGTTTTCTACGTATATTATATATATACGTACATATATACGTATATACTGCTATAGTTGTTCAAAAAGTTAGTGGTCGATTTAGTAGTCAAAAAGTCAAAATGTGAGTAAGAATCTCCAGCGCAGCCGGAAAATTTTTGAAAATTTGACTTTTCCGAACAAATATTTCAGGGCAAAATTTGGTACGAAAAGGGGCACCCTCTGGTTTTGGGGGAAGGTCGTTTATAGAGGCCCACCCCTCCTCCATTAGACTAAACCCAGTCCCCCACTAAAGAAAACCCAGATGGGTGAGACAGAGTTTACGTACTAGTGACATATTGTATGAATTGTTACGGCCTCGTTTACTTAGATTTTCAAAAAACTTTCGTTGTATTTTTCTAAAATACGTAATCTAAGGACCTTAGTTGTCATCACTTCTTCACGGATGAGCCGCAGCCTGAAGTGAATAAACCGGAACCTTTCAGTTTTTTCATTTTCTAGGAATGCATGTTTGACAGGAAGGATTGGCGCCAGTGTCAGGATGTTGTGAAGAAATTTCGTGACTGTGTCAGTCGTTATCAGCAGACTCTGCAGTTGCAGCACTAGAAACGCCACCCAACTACTTTTTATTGCTCCCAATCTTTCTAGCAATCGTTCTCGTATTTTCGGCACAAAGGATGTCTGAGCCGATTTTTGGATTTTCGGACGATCTGTTTGAGGACCCGGCGCCGAATTCAGCCTCCAGTGCCGGCCAGAATCGCCAGCAGTCCCTTCCGGAACCGAGCGAACAGTTGTGGGTCGCAACCCTTGCCAGTTATCAGCCTGTGGAGGAACGACCTCTCTGGTTTCATGAGGACCTGCCCAAACTTTATTCTGATGTCGCTGACGCTGGAGCTTTTGAACCTGATGTTGCAGAGGTATATACTTATAATATTGAATTTCTTTTTGTTCATTGCATTTTTGAGTTTGAACTGCAGTCTCGTCACACAGACTCTTGTGCCATATAATGTGGGTATTGGGAATGTTCCAGAACATCAATAATTCTGGATTTTCTATTGTTTAGCTCAAAACTACCAAAATAAACAACAGAGTCTGGGATGGGGGTGAAGTGAATGATTAAGAATGCTGTCCAGGGGTAAGGGACTGGCTTTTAGTTTTTAGAGTTTTTTAGTTAAGAGTTATTAGCAGTGTCCTTGTTGTCGAGTACCAAACAGCCATATTGGTATTTCGGTTTCAGAAGCTTCGTCTTGCTCTGTCACATGCCTTTGCGTCTGGGGACTGGGCCCGGGCTGTCCACTGTGCTGATCTGATCCTTCCTCCGACAACTTCGGGAAATGGACCCGATCTTCTCCTGTCCTCTCCGGCCTGTCCAACCCTCTCGACGGCCTTCAAACTGGAGGTCCTGGAATCACGCTCTCGGGCCCTTCTCCGTGGTCTGGAGGCGGCTCAGCATCGGCGAGCACTTCTGGATGCTCTGGCTCTCCTCCGACTCGCCCCCAATGAGGACCAACAGATTCAGGGTTGGTGCTCTATCGATTCGTTAATGCTGTCTTCTTGAAAATAGAGAATGTGTCAATTTTTTGCTTTAAGGTTGTTGCAATCGGTGTACTCTTCAATCAAGTACGTACGCAATAGACACACTGGGCTTAGGGTTTCCTGGGGTTTGTGTAGAGAAAGAGGTATTCAGTTCAAATTGACAGTCTACCCTTTTTTGTCAGGGATTTTGAGGATATGTATTTTAGATTAAGAAAAGAATGCCATCCAATTCTAGGTTGTTTCGCGTTGTTTTACTGAACAGTATATGTCACGTACTATCAGCCTAATCGTTCAGGCTGTCTGGTTGTACGTACAAACAGCCTTAAAACAGATTCTACGTACAACCAAAACGGTCACAGCAGGAGGTCTTCATCTATTATATACTTAGACGTTACGCATATGACATTATGCTTATGTGTACGCGCATATAATATATGTTGACACAATGAACTTCAAGTTAGTTGCCCTTATTGACAGTGAAAATATTAAATGAGGAATTTTAGGGAGGGAACTTGGTATAAATCACTTAACTACGTGCATAAATCTTTAGGGAAACTACGTACGTACTGCTTTAGCTTATAAACTTGAAATTTAACATTTTTGCATGCAGAATTAAAAGAAAATGAAAACTAAAACAGAAAATGCGATACGTATATATATATAATTTAAAATCCAGATTAAGAATCCCCCCAACTTGGATACTGTACATAATCTTGCATTAAAGTAACCGCATATTTCAACTTTTGAATAAATTTTAATACAGATGATCCCAATTTAGCAATTCCCCTCCAACCGAGTTTCCAAGATTCCATAAATGCTGTGCATTTAAGTATAATCGCGTTTTCTGCATTAGTTTTTATTTTAATTTAATTTTCAATATAAAATTGTCCAATTTCAAGTTTATAAGCTAAGACAGTAGGTACACTTCCTTTCCTTAAAAGTGCGGTTACTTTAATGCAAGATTATGTACGTATCCAATTTGGGGGATTCTTAAGGTGCTGGTATCGTTTTGTGCAGTGCTTTTGTGGGTATTTTTTGAAACGCCATAACTTTCGCACTTTTGTGAGTTGGAAAGAGCTTTATACATCATTTTAAAGCTTATAATCTGTAGATTCTCATGAGAGTACGAAATTAGTAAAACTCCGCAAAAAATAGCGAAAATTTTCTGACATACTGACATCTAACAGGCTGAATATAGACCAAAAATTCTTGAACATCGATTTCTCAAAACTGTGGAATCGGCCAAAGTTTTTTCTTGGGCTGTCCTATAAAGGACATGTGGGCCGAGGGACATTTTTTGGATTTGGCTCAGCAGGTCTTAACGGCCAAGAAAATCTATTAAATGTGCGGTGACACGAAATTTCGCAACTTTGCATTGAGTTTTTTCGCAACTGGAGATGTTTTAGCTCAAACCAAGAAAAATGTCCCTCCGCCATAGTGCGAATTCTCATTCCGCCAAAAATCACGCGAATCCATTAGGTAGTTTTTGAGAAATCGATGTTCAAAACAAAATAATCGTAGTTTTGCCAAAATGGTTTTTCGGCCAAATCTCTAGCTTAGAGCAACAAACTCCGGCTAATAGGCATTGATAAAATGTGCAATGAGACTGTGTATCGATCGAGTATAAATAAACCAAAATTGTCCGTACGATTTGGTAGTAATTTTGAAAAAACTGATTTTCTCGAAAACGGCCATTTTTGGACCCCAAAAATCGTTTTTTGCTTATACTGACTTAACCACAAGAGATAGCTCAAAAGTTGTAAAAGCAAAAATGTTCATTTTGGTGCCCTCTTTCCAGCCATAACAACCAATCCTGTGTAGCGACAATGTACTGAGAGAATAAGTTGCGAAAACCAAAACTTTCTTATCTTTGCACCTAAAAATCCGGGACTGGTCCCAGAATGTTAAAGAACACAAAAATAATGTATTTGGAAAGTTTCATCCACTGTCATAAAGAATTAAAGCCTATAGGGTCGAATTTACACAAAGCGATACCAGCACCTTAAACTGGATATTAAATTATACGTATAATCGCATTTTCTATCTTAGTTTTCATTTTCATTTAATTCTCCATGCAAAATTGTTAAATTTCAAATTTATAAGCTAAAGCAGTATACGTATGTAGTTTCCTTAAAGATTTATGCATGTAGTTAAGAGATTTATACCCAGTTCCCTCCCTAAAATTCCTCATTTATATATATATTTTCACTG
Source organism: Trissonchulus latispiculum (assembly GCA_030248195.1). Classification (NCBI taxonomy): domain Eukaryota; kingdom Metazoa; phylum Nematoda; class Enoplea; order Enoplida; family Ironidae; genus Trissonchulus; species Trissonchulus latispiculum. Next base: position 6,468 of record JASAND010026227.1, on the reverse strand, counting down.
TCAATAAGGGCAATTAACTTGAAGTTCATTGTGTCAACATATGTTATATGCGCGTACACATACGTATGCATAAATGTCATATGCGTAACGTCTAAGTATATAATAGATGAAGACCTCCTGCTGCGACAGTTTTGTTTCTACGTACAATCTGTTTTAAGGCTGTTTGTACGTACAACCAGGCAGCCTGAACGATTAGGCTGATAGTATGTGACATATATATTATCAACTATTTTTTGTGACGATTTTCACCTATTAATACTGGAATGGCTGTTTTGTCGTAAGTACCAACGATGCCATACTCTTGCATTTCCTAAAATCGATGTACCGTCCTTGTTGCAATTCTTTGGAGTAAATATTTGTTTCTAATACAGTCACTTCTACATGTAGGAGTTTTATGGTTGATTTTATTTTGTTTGTGTTTGACGTATATAATATATGCAATGTACGGACTTTGATTCTTTGCATTTTGCTACTTTCAGGCGTTCATCTTCTGAAGGATGTCTTTGAAAGTTTGTGCAGGACCCGGGGCCATGATTCCGTTCAGCCCTCTCACGAGGAGGCGATCTATGTCGATCTTCTGGCCCGTCTGATTCTTCGCTTTGATCGAAATGTTTGGCTCTGGAACGAACTGTTGACTCATCTGTCACAGTCACTCTCTGGCCCCAGTCCACTTACACTGTTGTCTAACTTTAGTCCTGACCAATTATGCGCTTCCTTTTCCTTGTCCTCCTCCTCCTCCAGACCGGATAATTTCTCCCGAATATCACTTCCGGATGTTCCCATCCTGTCCCTCTGTCGGTCCTGTTCCGCCTATGTCGTTGCGGGTCTGCGCCTTCGGTGTCAGTCTCTTCTGGATCGGTATATGAGAACGGCCGTTGGCTTTTCCCTGAAACGCTACGAAACATTGCGTCGCCAACTTGACACCCCGTCAAATCCCTCGCCCGTGCTTGACCCGATGAAACTGGACACGCTTGGGCAATCCTTTGGTGAGGATTTGATTCCTGGACGATTTCGAACTTTGGATAAGAATGATGGAAAAGCGTCCTCTGAATTTACGTATCGTTCGGATGACAAGATGATGCGAGAAAGTTCTACTGGATTTCGGTTGCTGTCACCTGATGCTGGCCTTGAATTTTGGACCCGATGGTTTTCTGTAATTTTTCGTGATTGTTCGGAATGTAGTGCTAAGTTTTTGTAAATTACATATTGTTTTTGTTGTTGCTGTGTATTTAAGCTTAACCAAGTAAAGAATTTATCTTGGTTGATTGTATTTTAATTGATATACAGTTGTCTTGTGAAGCGCGTAGGCTAGGGAGTTTTTCAGTGCGGTATTAGCGTGTAAGTTGTAGAAAATTCAAGCTTGCAAAATTGCAATGAGAGCTGGAAAGTATACCCTTCAAATATTTTAGCCCAATTGATTAAGTTTTGTCACTTGCAAGACTGGAGTGTATCTACACCACATTTTTGCCGCAACTTAGTAACTCCCGAGTAGATCCAAAATCTGGAATATGTTTCATAGTGGTTCTCTCTGTGACCTCGCATTCTCTGGTAAAAGCAGTTACATGTTTCAACGAAGCAGCGAACATTTGGTTCGACTGATAAAACCTCCGGTTCATGGGTCAACAGCGGAAAAATGGGACAGTGGGAAGGCAACATCAGCTACGTTTCTGATTGGCTGCGTGTTACGGTAGTGGACGGAAGAACACAGCAGCGGAGAAAGAGAAACGGATGCAATTAATGTTAATTATGCAACATTAGATTATTTTTCCAGAACTTGAATATGACAAGAATAAAAATGCTCCGATGGAGCATGAAAAATGCCATATGGGTGACATTAGGTTTTAAGCGGACAGAGGACTAGGTTTTAAAACGTTAAAGGACCAGCTTCGCTGAACCACCCATATTCGCGGAAACTGCCCGGACTGATGCTGGCGGCAGTTCCTCAACAGTTTACCGATTTGTGAGCATAACTGCGTAAGCAACTATATGTTGTGGTGCTCGTAATACTTAATAATTACATAATATGCGACATAATTTAATTAATATATATAATGTAACTGTTAATATATATACAACATACAGTAAAAATGGTGTTACAAATTCTGAATAAAACAGAATAAAACGCTTGAAGTAAAGCCTAATATTTAAATCAGCAAGCGCCTGGAAAGCTAACGAATTTAGAACTTTTGCCAATAAAGGTCAAATCCGGAGTAGAGCATGCGTACCCGCGACTGGGTTGTTCAGCGAAGCTGGTCCATATTAGTGCGCTTTTAACCTAGTCCTCCTGGCATTTACAACCTGCTCCTCCCATATTAACGTTTTAAAACCTAGTCCTCTGTCCGCTTAAAACCTAATGTCACCCATCATAGTGCATTTTTCATGCTCCCTCGGATCGTATTCTTGTCCTAGTTCATTTTTAAAGTTCTCAGTATAATTTAAGCAATAATGTTAAAGCTTTATGAAAGAAACTGTTTATCTGTTGCAGTTATAGGCCGTGCCTCCAAGCCTCCTAGCGGGAGGCAGGCGGAGCACATTGCATTAAGCTGGTAGGTCACAAGGAAAGGGAAAATTTCAGGTGGCGGAGCTGTCTGAATATTAAAAGATCCATATTAATTGAGTCTTACTCAGTCTGACATTAGGTATGTTTTTAATCTATTTCAGGACTGCCTATGATTACGTAATCAAAGGGATGAGCGGAGAACATGGGAGATCTGCATCCGTTGCATCATTTGAAGGACTTCGCTGCCGGCTGGATTGGAGGTATGTGGGCCACCTTGTAGCTTTTATTTGAGAAATCCATTAATCCAATCCAGGACAGTGAGTGTTTCCTGCTCAGTGTATAAATACGTATATAGTATGTTTGTACTTATCAGGCATATTATGTTTCATTGTCGTTACTAGATATAGTGTTTAGTGATTAATTGAGTGAAAAGAAGCAGCCCCACCTTCTATTTCGCCCCCCCCCCGTCCATGTATTTTCTTATGTAATATCAAGAGTACATAATAGAATAACAGTATGAAATTCTTATATATACTACTATGTACTGAACATGCTTGGCATGCTCGATTTGTTAACTCTTGCCCCCCCCCCCTAAAGTCTCGTTGGTGGGGGCACCTAACACTAATAACTTGCTTTCATACAAACGCGTGTGTGCTCGCTGATTCGATACGGTAGACATTTTATTAGCATAAATTAATTATAACTTTAATTAGGTTAATACAATTAAACAGCTAATTTGACAGCGTTGTAGCATTTTTCCTACTCTTTCCAGTGATATAAAATTTGTTGCACAGAATAAAAATTCGTAGGAATGCAGCGAGCAGACACACGTTTGTATGAAAGCATGTAATTAGTGTTAGGTGGGACCCCACCCCCCCCCCCCCCCGAGACTTTCGGGGGGGGGGGCGCCCTAGTTAACGAACCGAGCATGTCAAGTCTGTTCAGTGCATACTAGTGTAAGAGTTTCATCCTCTTATTCTATTATACGTTATATGTACTCTTGGTAATATACACATATGTTCTATTCTTACCTAATATAATAAGCTTAATATATATATGGGAAGGTCTAACATTTGTACCAGAGAACTGGGGAAATAAAAAGGAAACGACGACCAAGAGTGTTTAGAGTAAAGAGTGAGAGAAATCCTGTGAGCCAGCTTCGGTCTTCAGGTGGGAATTGAACTTACACCCCACTAAAGGTAGGTAGGTAGGCAGGCATGTATAGTTAGTTACTTCCCGCCCGCTAGCCGGTGAGCTTTCGCGAGGCCCCACAAAGGAGACATTTATAGAAAACTGTAAATGTAGGAAGGTTAACTAGGAGAGTCACCCCTGCACATTTTGTACATAATAACTAAGAGTGTGACAATCGTCACGTTTATTAGGCTTGCGACATAAACTGTACGTTAACGCCCCCTCCGCCACAAATTATACCCATCACTTCAAAACACGCACGCTATGCTTGTTCGCTGAAGCTCGCAACAGACACACTTTGGACTAACTGAATAGTTGTGTTTTTGAGCTTTAGAATTTCCTTGAAGTGAAGGGTATAATTTGTGGGGGAGGGTCAGCCGTTATCGTGCATATCATGTCCCAAGCCTAATAACTAAGAGCGTGGCACTTGTCACACTCTTAGTTATTATGTACTCTTGCCTAGACTGGCCCTGTACAGCTTTGAATGGGATGGGAATGAAAACTTAGTCTATGTGTATGTTTTCTGGACCCTCATCAAAAACGTCAGCTTTGGATTTGGCAAAAGTGTCGACCAGTCCTTTTCGGTTGACTTCAGACCAAGTTAAAGAAATGTCGCACTGAGTCGTTTTGGTTTGGTGTTTTGTTAGGTGCTGCCGGCTTACTTGTGGGCCATCCTATGGACACGGTGAAGGTTCGCCTCCAGACTATGCCATACTCCGGTCTTTTTCACTGTATACGTGATACACTGTCCAACGAGGCTGTACGTTTCAGTCTATTGTTTGGTTTGCTTACTGACTTATTTTTACTGGGAGGAGGGGGGGGGTGGGGGCCCCTACTCGGCAACCCTCCCCCACCCCCAATCGAGGTTCCCGCCCATAAAAAGCCTCCCCATAAATTCCGACCTCCCTTGAATAACCCAAAAACTTGCCAAATTTTACCATTTTTACCCTAAATGTTCAAAAAATTTTCCGGCGTCTCCGGAATTTTAACGAAATTTTCTCTATTTCAGCTTAAAACACCTAAAATTAGTCATTTTTTAGCGATTTGTGGCAGTTTTTACACAAAAAACTTAAAAATTCGCAAACTTTTTTCAAAAAGTATGCCCCCATTTTGGGTGAGCCCCCCATCGATTGGGGGGGGCAACTTTGAGCCCCCCCCATATCGCCCACAACCCATAAATTTTGGTCTAAAAATAATCCAGGCTTAATGAAGTGTAGCTTTTTCTTTAATTTTCTTTTCGACATCTTTTTGAGAGTTTCCTTGTGTTATTTATCACGAAAGTTCGTCACAACAGACATTATATTATGGCAATTAAAAAATAGGCGATATTCTTTCCAAAGCTAGCGCATGTTTTAGACATTTCAGTTTATTGTCGCTGCGTTTATGTTTTCAGATTGGGGGCTTCTATAAAGGTCTATTGTTTCCGGTTCTGTCCGTGGGAACGATCAATTCTGTGTACTTTGGTGGGTATCAGTTGACGTTGGCTGTTTTGGCGGGACCGGAGAGTGAGACCTGTAACGGTCGGACTGAGGGGACCACTGTCCCCTTTTCAACCGTAAGAAATTTTAAAAAGAAAAAAGAAAACATTTTTCCGGTAATGAGGGATGTTAGGGCGGGAGATATTATGACAGTGGTCAAATGTTGCAGTCTGCACTGCTTGTACCATCGGAGCAGGAATCTGGGCTCACGTAGTCTGGTAGCTAAAATGACATTTTAATTGTTTTAATTAATTTTAATGTTTAGTTCAGAGCTGCTATAGTGACAATTTCATTATTTACCAACTTGTTTTGTTGCACAACTCTCTGTGTGGATGGAGCAGGATAATTCTATGTTCTATTGAATGTAGGTAAATTGAGAGGTGACTGCAGGCAGGCGTTTTTCATTATTTCTTTATGATTAATGCCATGTGTCCTTCGTGGATCCGCTTGCTGGCCCGTGTTTACCACATTTTGTTGATGTAAACTGAGAGGTTGTGAGAGCTTTGAAATAAGCCAGCATTTTTGTAATGTATATTTTAGGAGGATAGCGAGTGGACTGTTTGAGGTTTTTGTTTCTTGTTTAGGCCATGACGGCTGCGGGTGTGGGTGGGTTCTGTCAGTGGATTTTGGCCTGCCCGGTAGACATCGTCAAGGTCAAACTCCAGGTACAGAAAGGTAGGTGTCTATTGAGCGCTGTGACTTTAATCGTATGATATCTTGAACGAGAGTTAATTGCTCTCCTGCAATCTGTACGTAGATGTTTTGCAGTTTTCCTTGGCTTTATTAGGAGGAAGCGTTCTGGCCAATGATAAGGCAACTGTCGGAAAACGACTTTCAGGTATGCTATCAGCTGCCTGGTAACTGTAAGGATAGAAACACAAGTAACAAAAATGCTCCGCACAAAAGAGGATAATATGTGTGTGTTGGCGTGTCTATATATCCTTTAAATTCCGGTTGTAAACATAAAGACAAAATTTTGATAGGCACGTGGCGTCATGTGACACAGCAAGTTGGGTGGGTGGCTCTGACAAAAGTTGTTTCGTTCGCTTAGGACTTTCATTTGACACAAATTTTACCACTTTTTGTGAAAAAGTTCAGTTTTGCCCTAAAATCGCCGAAGTTCCCATCCCACCCCCACTATAGCACTCTCACAGCCACTTTGGGTACGCGGTTTTCTGACAAAAGTTGCTCAACTCATTTAGGTTTCCATTTGATACCAAATTTGACCACTTTTGAAAAATTTCATTTTTGACGTAAAATCACCCACATAAAGTCCCACCCCCCCCCCACCCCACCACA
>JASAND010026226.1:0-11918 GCA_030248195.1 Trissonchulus latispiculum | reverse complement strand
AAGAATAGCTGTCAAACTGCCCGACTGACTGCGCCGAAAGAACCTTCTAGACTGATGCGTAAACTTAAAGGAACTAACATTGTGTAATAAGTTCAAGGCTCTAAAGTACCAAGAATTACTCAGGTAATTCTTGGAGAATTTAACTGCACCTTTATCTGGCAAACTATGCAATGCCAACAATCTTAATAATTCCACGAATTATTTAACGGAAGAAAGACTGCAGCTGAAAGAGAATAAAAAAAAAAAAAAAAAAAAAAAAAAAAAAAGTTAAAACAAGAGAATTTTGCAGCAAACTTAGGAAAAGCAAGGGCATTACAGCTTTAAGCTAGACGTTTGGTCGAAATATACCAGTTTGGCAAAGTTACGATTGTTTTGTTTTGAACACAGAAAACTCCTAGATTCCAAGTTTTTGGCAGAATGGAAATTCGCATTACTACGCATTTCTTGGTTTGGGCCAGAACGTTTTGAGTAGCAAATTCTATATTTCTATATTCTGTATATCTATAAACTCTATGTTTCATTCTATAAATGTGCTCTCAGAACTTTACACTGGAATTAGTGTATATGTCGTAGTTCGGTATGCAATTCAGTCTGTATTCGGAACTGAACTAGTAAAGTATGTAATTACACACTGGACTAGTTCAGTATGTAATCAGCATTTGCAAGAAGTTTACAGCGATATTACAGTTCTTGTTTATGAAACCCCTCATTATGATGTTGCAAACGTTAAGGGGTCTGTAATCTGTGAAATTACGATGAAAAAAAATCTGTGACATTTTCCACCGCCTTGTATTTCCTTCTACTTTTTGAATGTTTTCAAATTTTAAATTTTGCTTCTACCGTTGACTAATTAACACAAATAACTGTTTTCAAAAGATGTACGTAAGAAAACGTAGGGCTGAAGAACACTGTTATCGTGAAAGTTGTTGTTATATATTTCTTGTTGTTATGGACAAAGGGCTAAATTTCAAACAAATTCAAAATATTTATTAAAATAAATAATTATTATTAAATTAAAATCAATTAATTAATAATACTAATTATTGAATTAATAAAATATAAACCCAACACCCTGGTTTTTATTGTATGCCATTACTGCCTTAGCACACGACAGAAGTTCAGCAAGTCAAACCCCGGAACGCTTTGAAGCCTTCACAAGAGAAGCAGCCCCCGTAGGTAAACGAGACACAAACTGGCATGTAAGAGCATTTTCGTCTTGAGTGGCAACTGAACCCGAAAGTCTTTTAAATCCGACAGGAAAGCATCCACTGATTCTTCCGAGCTAAGCTGCCACGGCTTGAACTGTTCAAAGGTCTGATATGGAGTCAGGGAAAAGCTGACAAAAGTTCTTCTTGATTTCCTCGTAAGCTGCCTTTCTGGTCTTCTACAACTGGTCGAATATTGCAAAAGCCAGTCCATGCAAGAACAGTGGGGCAAACTTACCAAGCTCCTGAATGCCTACCAGGCTAGCCACCAATCCCGCCTTTTCTAACCATTTTCTCCACAACGTCCGATCCACCCACAGACAATTCCGAACCATTTTTAATCTGGAGTAAATCACCCATTGTTAGTACCATATATCTTTACATAGACATAGACGCAGCGTCAAAGTTTCTTTAGGGATAAGCGCAAACCTAATTCAAGTCTTAGCATTAAAATATTGCTTACAGTTAGCAAACTGCTGTACATCAAGCAGCAGAGACTGCCAGGCATTGTGCTATTGCTAGATTACAGCAAAAACGTGGAGCCGGCTTCAGCATCAGCATCGTGAAGCTTTTATGGGCTCGTTGGTAGCTGATGCCGGCATCAACCACACTTTATTCTGGGCACTACTGTAAGCGCGTGTATATGAGCGCTGATGCAGGGTTGGCGGCCCGGCTTTGTATCCTACTAGATATTTAAAAACAGGAAGAAAAATTTGGAGGTGATTTTTTTATAAAAGTAAAGTACAGGCGTGAAACAAAAACAAAATACTGCATGCATATTGGCATGCATCCTTGTAATCCCCGCCGCATAAACTTGTGCAGCTGAGTTTCATGCTTTACAATTTTGGCTCAGACAGTTACAAGTGACAATGCTGTCCGGTAAACAGTTCCAAAACATTGCAAATTCTATAGAAAAAAGAATGAATTTCTCTAGACTTTTCATGTCGTTTTGGTATAATAGACAAACTATTATGGCGCCTTGTCCATGCGTCAGGCGAATATGTAAAAAAGTCATCAAAAAAAAAAAAGAACAATCGCAAACATTATACACTATGGCAAACATCTAATATGAATCATACATTAACCTTCTCATTTTCAATGATTGTAGGTTGCAACGTTTAAGTCATTCTCTGCAAGTAAGAGTTTCAAGACCATACAGTCGTTTCGTAAAAGCACGTTGTACTCTTTCCACAGCGTCAATGTCTTTATGCAAACTAGGTGACCATATCTGGGTGCAGTATTCCAAAACTGGTGTAACATACGCCCGCCACAAAAAACTTAATTAAGAGGACGATATCTCTACTAGAAAAACTACTAAAGATAATTCCACTTTCTAGTTGGTCTTAGCTCTAATTAGACTTATATATTTAAAGAAAGTTAAATCATTAGTCACCATTCATTATACCCAGGTCCCACACAAACTCAGCATCCGACAGAGATTCACTACCCAAAGTATTGTCGTAAAGACTTGATTATCGTTACGATAACCCGAATGCACTACCAGACACTTATTAGCGGCTAGAGTAATTTGCCAATCTCTAGTCCATGAATCATTTATAAAAAGATCATTTTGAAGCACATTTACCTCACATAACTTATAGGCAATAGAGAAAACTTTCACATAGTCTCCAAGCAGTCGAATTTCTGACAACAGGTTTTGCGGTAAACCATAAATATAAATCAAAAACAATATAGGACCCTCGTAAATGGTGTTGCTGACGCAATTCATTAATTATTAACTAATTATTACATGCTTTCTAAAAATCCTAGGCATATTGGACCGCTGAAGCGAAAACGAAGGCTGGCGCGATATCGAGTCGATATGCAGAAAAAACTTTATGTAGATCTAAATAGCATAGTTCAATCAATCACGGTATGACATCGAACGTTATGCCCAAACTCAAGGACCAAACGTAGGTGTATTGCGCAGAGTACAGTAGAACAACTCATGTTATATACAGATGGTTTTTCAAGCTCTTCTCAGTTTGGTGACGAGATATTCTATGGCAAGCCCAAATAGCTGGATCAAGCTGTGTACGGATCCTCCAATCTAAAAATCAATGTTGGTTACGACATATAAACAATTATCGGGTCTTGCCTCAATAACCCCCCACCACCAACGTCCTTAAACCTTGACTAAAATGAATTAACATTTGATATGGGTACGTTTTTGTCTAGGCTCAGCTCAAATATCACAAAACTTAACGATTTTGATTATTCTAGCGAAATTCGATGCTGGGGCAATAGAAACAGAACAAAATTTTGTCGTCGATGTTGCTGAAAACGGGGGTGGTTAGGGCTCTGAACACGAATCTGAAATCTGTTTTTCGAATTAGCTTTTCATTTCTGATTAATCTTATATCTTAGGCTTAAAGCTTTTCAGCAGAATCGAAGAAAAGACATTTTTCGGCATCCCTTGGTCTCCCTTTAAAAGCTGAAAATAATCGAATTTCGCGAAATCGAAAAATTTTGAGATATTTGAACTAAGAGTACTGTCGAAAACATACCCTGAGATATTTGAACTAAGAGTACTGTCGAAAACCTTCCCATACCAAATTTTAGCTGATTTCGTTAAGCTTTAAGGATGTTGAGTGGTGAGGGGTATTGATACATGAACCGAATTACCTTCATGTTGAAGTTAAATCAGAAAATATACAACTAAATCCAAGATAAATGAGAGTGTTCCCAAATCACAAGGAACTGTGGCGACCGAAACAAACACCGAAACAAAATGCAACATAGTGGACAGCTTGAACCGGAAACAATTTTTTTAATTTTCAGATGTGGAATAGAAAAACGCTGCTTCAAATTTTTCCAATCTCCATTTCACAATTTACTAGTTTTGAATTGTGTGCTGGAAATCCCGCAAGACCCATTATTCCATTAATGATTCCCGCCCTCGCCCCCTGGGGGCTTTCCTTATTTGGCTAAACTCCACCATCTCTTAAGTTAGTTGTTTGATGTAGTCATGGGTGGTCACCGCTATAGACATGGCACATGTCGAGACGTCCTTGTTCCGCACCCGTCTGTAGTTCCCGCGTGCACTGTGTCGGTATGTTTATATGTTCCGCCATCCCGGCCTACATTGTATGCTTTATATACATGTATATGCTTCATTTATATGCTCCATTAACTATATATATATGTATATGTGTATATATATATATATATATGTATACATATATATATAAATTGATAAATATATATATATTGGGTGTTCACGTTTTGGCCTGATATATTTATCTTGTATATATATATATATATATATATATATATATATATATATATATCAAATATCAACTACTGGCGAGGCTCCCCATGAACTGGCTCTTGTTAGGCCCGGCGCATTATCTATTGGGCGCTGTTGCAGTAGCAAGTGGCTGTCAATCGCTACAATACAACACTTCCGCTACACTGGAGGAAAGCTCCTGAGAAACTTTCCGAAGGGAAGATTTGAACGGGCGGACATTATCAATGTGACACCGGTCGAGTCACAAAACTTTGCCAACCTTTTCAAAATCTTTCAGCAGCATAGAGTAGCTGAAACCGTGCTAAACTCTGATAGCTGGTTGTGCAGTGCCTGGCTGTATTACAGTTTCAAACTTTTGACCCAACTTTTACTAAGTTATTTACTCTGATTTCGGCCCGTAAGATGTGTTTTGAATGAAGTCTTCTCCCAACTTTGAGAAATCATTAGACACTTCTGGTTGACTGAAAAGCAACATTTTGAAATATGGGGTTTCAGGAATACCTGAATTGTTGTTCAGTTTTAGATATGCTGTTGTCGAATGCAAGAAGTAATTCTTTGTTCCGTCCAAACGCGGCTGTGGTTTGACAGTTTGCTTCAAATTATTTAACAGCATTTATTACATACTTTACTCTTTTCACTAAACAGTGTGAAGAAAGGAAAATTTCCTATTTTCTTTAAAAGCATTCAGAAAGAAACAGTGTCTCGATAGAAGTATCAATTACCGCTACAGGTCACACGATCCTGCCAAAGTTACATTTGTGTTACAGTAAATTTCTATACACTACATACGTGTTGATGTCAACTTTGTTTGCAGTGTAACGGATATATTCGTCTGGCCATGTTTATGTTTTAAGCCCAAATGTGACATAGAGCCTCTATAAGGGGCTTAGGAAGATTGAGCAGAAGCTGAAGGCGCTTCCCGCGCATCGAGGATGGAAAGTAAAGAATTCTATAACTGGTCTAATTATCCCCTACCACACGGACATACCTTAGACCAAAGGCATATTATCAAAACTTACATATCAACCTAATCATGAGTCTACTCTATTGTAGCTCTTCCTAACTAAGTCTGCGATATGTTCCAGGCATTAGGGCCGAAATCTCGGGTGTTGCAGCTTGTTGTTGCTAAGCATGTGTTTATATGCGTTCTAACTAAAATGAATCGAATTGATGAAAGCATCCCCCCTAGATGTTGGAGAAAGTGCCAGCGTTGTTCAAAGGGTATTTTATTAATTGACTTAATAAGGTTCTGCTTCTGTGATCCAATATGATATTCTTAGGACTAACTTTATGACAAATAATCGTATGGTTTATTTATGAAAAGTTACACATAAAATAACATATCGTGCTAAACAGACTTAAATATTTATGAGCTTATTTCAATTTCCTACTTTAAGCCTTGCTAAGTTTACTGGTTGGCGTGCCTATTGTTTCAACTTCAGGGCAAAGAGAACTGAAACGTTGTACTATGTTGGCGACGTTGTAGCTTTAAACACTATGCCTGAGCACTCAAAATCTAGCTTCTTATGGTTCAGCAAAAACACACCCATCCATGGATTTTCAGCTATTGTAAACTCACGAAGCATTTTTGGTCGTTGTCTATGGACTGCCTTTATGATAGCAACCGCTATGTTTTGTATTTACCAAATCCAAAGAAATGTGGTTCAATTTTACGCTGGACCAGTTGCAATTTCTTACAAGCTGGAGCGTAGAAGTAGTCTTCCTAAAATCAACCTTATTCCCACTTGTCCGTTTAACAGATCAAAACTAGAAGGTTTGCAGCTATCTCAGTTGGAAACGGATTATGTTTTAGACAAAATTGCTTATCCTGTTCTGTTAACGGGATCATATAACCGGTCGTATTTAGTCGAGAACTACGAAAAGGCAGAGATTGATGTTCGCAGCCGGTTAATATCCATGAATTTATTCGGTTTGAATCAGTTAGTTCCCTATCTTTTGCCCACAAAGAGTATGTTATTCTTAGCCGCGAGCAAGAACATGAGCTTTCTAGAAAGTTTCTGTGGCCATTTTGTTTGTTACGAACTTGTTAGTGAATATGTGCCTGCGTCGCAAGCGCAGTTTACAGTTCGGTTTGCTGTATCTAGTACAGCCATTTCGGATATGGTGTGTCACCATGATAATGCAGTGTGCTATCACATGATAATTGGTACAGACATAAGGTACTTCAAAACGCTGTGTCCTAATACTAACAATGATTACTTTATCAGAGTTGAAACCGTCAAACGACAGCTACTGCAAACTAAAGAACATCCTTGTAGTCCCAATGTAACGTCAATTTCTAGTTGTTGGAATGAATGCGTAGAGAAGTATGTAAACTGCGAGAATAACTGCACCCTAATTAACTGGGCAGTCGATATTGAAAGCCGTTGCAGCTTCGAACGACATGGAAGGCATGTAAATTCTACTAGTGACTGTTTTGACGCTGAATGTTTTGAGCGTTGTTGGAGGCCATGCACTACGGAACGAATCCAGTTGACCTCTGAAGCTGTTCCTTCTGTTCATGGAGTAGCCACGGTAGTAGTTCTCATGTTTACAGATGAAGCGGTACTGCTACGAGAATTTGTTGTTTACGAGTGGCATACATTGATAGCAAATATTGGTGGTTTGTTGGGATTATGCTTTGGTGCTTCGTTGATGTCAGTTCTGCAGACTCTAAATATGGCAATGGAGGCAACATACCATAAGTACAAGTCCAGAAAGAATATGATAAGTCCGGTTTCCAAAGCTGCTAACGAACAATCCAAATTTTGACAGGATTATTAGGCAGGAATTAAGAGGGTTTGAATTATGAAAGGTGTTTGGTTGTCACAGGGATATTAAATACTGCATTGACGTTCAGCCTTAAGGGATATTTGTATTTGTATTCGCTCTATTGTAGTATAGGCAGTAGCACAAGACGCTACTACCTCTCCTCCAATTTTCTTTCATGAGGTAGTTCGTGATTCTTACCTTAAAACCCTCAAAATTCCTAAAACTTCCACTAAAAACCTTTTAATATCGTTATTTATTGATTTACTGGAGTGTCTGGTATTTGTGTTGTATTTTTGGATGCAAAACATATATTTTATAATGTAGTACTATCTTCATAGTAACTTTCTTGGAGGTGCCCTTTTTTAGCTTTATTGATCTTACAGCAAATGGTTAAACGTATATAATTCAGGTATACTCGATGAATTCGGCCTCATAATTCCATGTTGTGTCCAACATGCCCTGTATATCTGTCGAGCTGTCTACTTGCACCTGCTTGTATTTCTTTTTTCAGTAAGCAGTCGAATTTAAAGACAATGTCTGCAATTCGTGCTGATTTTGCAGAGCTTGAATACCCTTAAAATTGATTGTAAGCATGGATTGCTTTAGGAAAGATATGCAGCTCTAATGTATCTAAGGCTCTAATGCAGCTTACTATGTATAGTACGACCAAAAAATGTACAGAAATGTAAAGAAATGTACAAAAAGTGTTCAAACTGTCCGATTATAGTAGATTAGTCTTTGGAGTAAACCCCAACAATATGTATGTCACGTCCCAAACCCGAAATCGCACAAAACTAGTTTTGTGAGGCTAAAACCTCACAAAACCCGTTCTGTGAGACCTTGTCTCACAAAACTAGTTCTGTGAGGTTTACGCCTCACAAAACCCGTTCTGTGATGCCATTTCTCACAAAACTAGTTCGGTGAGGTCACTTTGTAGCGGGGCAAGTACCGGATTCTACGTACGAGCACCGTTACCTCACCCGAAACCTGACGGATGCGGAGACCGTACACAAATAGACAACGAACCGACTACAGGAGACGGTCGGGACAGCCTCGCCAGATGTAAACCGGGTAGAAACCTGCCCTAAGTGAAAAGATGCCTCTTCACTCTCACTATGTGGATTCGAGCAGAAACTACCTACCTAGCAGCAGCTCAGTAGACTCAAGCCTAATTATAAGAGTAGCAACAGTTTAATAAAGAAACGACAAATATCATTATAAAGATAATAAAATACAGTTATGGGCCGGGCCCTCAGTTATACAAAGCAGTCACACAATATAATAGACTTACAGTAGAATAGACTGGAAGGCCAACGTACCAGCACCTGTCCCAAGGGAGATAAGGGGCACAATATATATACAGTAAATTGGGGGAGAAATAGCAGAGAGGGGAAATGCGAGTGTTCACAATAGCAGAAAAGACAAGACTGAAGGGGGGAAGCGAGTGTTGGGTTGAACCCTCCCACGAGCGCCCCCTAGTGAGAATTTGCCCCCCAATCACGTAGCTCCCCGCATAGCAAGGGGGGGAACCCACCCAATCCCAAACGTACATGTTGGGGAGCTACGTGACTTGCAAGGTAAACCCAGCCCCTTTTTGATGATGATATACTAAGCCAAGCAGGTAGCTAGCCTAGTGACATCACCAACAACGGAAAGGTTGACCATTCCAACCTTAATCCGTTACATCTCCCCAGGGCTCGCCATCCGAACTCCCGAGAGGATCACTGTTCAAAGGCGAACTGGTACGTGAGCCGAGCTCTCAAAACAAGCACACATAGTACAGAGCAATGCTGCTACAAATACTAGTACACTACAGACGATCTGTCCAACTGCAAGTCACAAAGCTAAACTAAACCAATTACGCAAGCCTACGTATATAAGTATAGTATAAAAATACAAAAAACAAGTGATTAAATACGGCATGTTTACAGTGGAATAAGCATATACTAGCTACGCCAGTAACAAACACAAATTAAAGCACAAAAATGACCAAAAATTATGCATATGCAAAAATACACGTAGTAGTAGAACCGTAAGATTATTTGGAACTAAGTAGCTAATATGAAAATACAACGACTTTCCAAAAGCAACTCATGGGAAAGAGGAGTTACCCTCCTTTGGAATGTATAGTCAAACGAGTGTGTTAAAATATTAGGATAACAAGAAAATAAGTTTAACTTTCAGATAAAATATTAATAAATTTAAGTTAAACCATGCCAAGCTAAGGTTTATCAGGCCTTCGCTCGACAAGGCAAACAGCCTATGATAATAATAATCATATTAATAAAGTTACTATAGAAAGACACACCGAAATAAAAACCACCCTCCCATGGTAAAAATTTCGTATTTTCATATGATGATGCCATCACTGGGATTTTTGACAATATAAGGCAAATATGGCAGTTACGACAAAGATAAAGCACTGGTCATAATACTGAGCAAACAACATTGGCATAGATTAGTACTATTAGAAAACTTTGGTTAATATACAACATAGTTATGGATTAACAGGAAAAACACAGAAAAATACAGGTTCGAAAATAACTAAACAAGAGAATAACAGGTTCGAAAATAACACACAAAATAATAGGTTCGTAGACATTTAGAAAAGATTCCAGTTCAAAGAAAATACGTACATACCTAAATTTACACTGTGCACATAACAGGAGATTAGGCTCGTAAGTAAATACTTTCAAAGAAAACTAACAAATACAGAATATAGAATACGGAAATTACAAGTTCGTAGAAACTAAACTAAACACAGAAAATTCCAAATTCTTAGATAAAATACAAAATAACATACTATATATATGGAATGTAGATAGAAGTGTCACTGTCACAAAAATACGGTTAAAACAAAGACCTAATATAGCGGTCAGGATCATTTTGATCAGGAGGAGAATTCCAAATCCAGTTTCTGACATCGGCCGAGCCGTCAGCATGGTGGGCGACATGGATCAGACCCAAGAAGATGCCAGAAGAAAGAAAAGTCACATCAGGAAAGGAATCTTTCCGTGGGAAAAACGGTCATAAATGATGGATATTCAGGGTTCCGAAGCTTGAGGGTCGATGCCGACTCGCTCAATACTCCAGCATGACAATGTCCGTGGGCCGATGGTTGTCCTGGGGATGAGGCTCCAAAGGGTTCCACAAGGTCAGGGCAATCGATGGATGGAAAATGTTTTTCTCCTCACCAGGAGGGGCACAGCCAACAATGTGGATGCCCTCCCTGTTGACCGGCATATCAATGGGCTGATTTTTCAGGGCCGAAGGTGGTTCCGTCCGGAAGAAAGGAGGCGCTGGCAGTCCCTTCTTGTAGCGCTCCGCGGCCACGTCGAGGTAAGCGTTGAGCCGGGCTCCAGACAAGGGAATTCGGTCGAACCGGTCCTCCCACAGCTCGTCGGGTCCAGCATGCATGAACCACAGTCCCACTTCCGTATAAAGGGACCCCTGAATATTGAGGCCTGACCAATTCTTGGTGTTAAACAGCCAGTTATACTTGCCGTCAAACACCAGGTCATCGGGCTTAAAGCCCCGAGGAACCTTCACACCAATCCCCCACCAAGGGTCCGTGGAAGCCTTGCAGTAGTAGCTCCCAATTGTCTGGACTAGAAACTCCTGCATATCAGGACAATGATAAAAGACGTGGAATATGATCAGCCGTTGAGTAAGCTGATCAGGACCTGACTGCCATCGTTGGAGGCGGCAATCGGGCAGAGCGGCAATGGCCTGATCCGTGCTATGCTTAATAGCAAAGCCATCGCGACCGGGATTATCCCTCACAAGGTCCTTGACAACGTCAGACTGGCAGTACCAGCCCTTGCGACCCTGATAGAGGTGTTCCTTGGTGCCAACGTAATGGTTTTCGAATTGTTCCACCGGCAAGTTGATGTACGGCTGATGCTTGAACATGAAGGAGAAGGCGTATTCCGGGTCCAGATAGAAGTTGAGGAAGTAGCCTTCATCAACGTTCGCGATGCCCGCGACGTTGGGTCGGTGGTAATCCAGCATGGCCTTCTTGATGGTCATGCATCGGGTTCGCAAGCGACGGCTATGCATGTGACAGCAATAGAATTCTCGAAATTCGTGCCGTCGGATCAGATGAGGGTACCGGAACAATTCCGGCACCAAAGCTGCCGTGGCCATACAGTTGGCCCATCCAGCAGTAGACGACACCCGATTGACTGGAAAGCCCTTGTAGACTTTGCCATAGCGATCACGGTAGTCTGCGATCTGCCATCGTGAATGCCAATTGGTCTTACCACCAGTCGTTACCTTTTCAGGCTTAGCCTTCATGTGGTTCGTCAATTGTGGATCGCGGTCCCACATCTTCTTCCAGATGATATCCAGTAGATCATCCGGAAGCCGTTGGGTATAGTGGACGTGTTCCGCCATCCACTTGAGGACCTCCTCGCGGAACAGGGCCACCCAAGGATGCAGGTTCTTCTCGCTAGAGTCACCCGGGATGTTATGGGGCGTCCACTGGAGATTATTGTCCCGCATATAGATGATGGGGTGATCAGGCCAACGGTCCAATTTGATGGCCGCGATCTCCGCCGGTGTCGGTTGTTCGATCGTAAAACGGTCGTAAATCGGGTCTTTCGTCCCACGGGACACCTGCTTCGCGATGTCCTGGTTGAGCATATCGCAGAGGACGGTGACCAAATAGACCCGAAACGGTGGAAAGTTGT
>JASAND010026225.1:0-18836 GCA_030248195.1 Trissonchulus latispiculum | reverse complement strand
CCACCAACAGTAACAGTGTTCAATATGAACAATAGACAGACAGCAGTATCTCAACTCCATATTTGCCTGCATTTTCCATAAGTGTCAATGAAATTTGCCTCCTGATGAGGTGGTGTTAAAGAAATCGATCTGCATAAAATGCGTGTCGGTTAGAGACCTTCACTGGCCTAAATTTTCAGGCCGAGCTCGGCCCGGCCCGTAAAAATTTTACCTCGGCCCGGCACGGCCCGGCCCGTAAGCTCAAAAGTTAAGCCCGGCCCGGGCCGGGCCGGTTTTTCTTATTTTTTGTCGTTAGCCAAAATAAAAGTAAGGGTTTAAAATGCATAGAACTCATCGCAGATACCATTTTTAAAGATTTCTCGTAGCTTGTGTTTATTTAGAGTTTATTTATTTGAGAACAGTCAGCGGTTCCGTTCTTGGTTGTACCAAGAGTACATAATGATAAGAGTATGACAAGCGTAACATTCTATGCAGTGAAGGTCAAAACTATGCTATGCGCGCTTTCGGCTGACCCCCTCCACGAATTGACCCACTCTCACACCGCCCCTATATGGAAACATGGTCCAAACGGGGGTCGCTCACTGCTTTGCATAATTACACGTTGAAATTAATAGCGGCCCAATTTGGGGAGGGGTTTAAGCGTGTATGTATGGAAAATGTACACTGTACACAATGTAAAAATATGTATGTATGTACACTTGCATGTTAAAAACATGCTAAGCGAATGAATGACCCCCGTTTGGGACTATGTACCCATATTGGGGCGGTGTGAGAGGGGGGCAATTCGTGGGGGGGGGGTAAGCCGATAGCGCGCATAGCATCGTTTTGGCCTTCACTGCATAAAGTGTTAGGCTTGTCATACTCTCATCATTATGTACTCTTGGTTGTACGGAAAAATTCAATGACTGACCAGTTTCGTTGATTCAAATAAAACTTGTAATTAATTAGGAAGAAGCTATACGTTCCAAATATCAAAAATAATTGTATAAATTACTAAATTTCACATGCTAATGTCCAAATTCTAGCTAAAGGTTACGTTATGTAAACGCAAATGAGCTAAGTGCATACGCCAGTAACTCTGAAAGAGAAAGGAAATCAAGTCAGATCGCAATAAAAGAGCAATGATTATTCAAAATTATATTTGGAAAAGAATAAAATCTCCAGTATAAATTGCAGAAACTAAAAAGAAGATACAACCTTCTAATGAAAATAGCACGTCCGGCCCGAAGCCCGGCCCGTTCAAGTATTCGGCCCGGCCCGGCCCGGCCTGGCCCGTTCTAGTATTCGGCCCGGCCCGGCCCGGCCCGGCCCGACCGGGCCGGGCCGGGCCGGGCCGAGCCGGGCTTACGGGCCTGAGTGAAGGTCAGTAGTGTCGGTGCTGATTTACCGATCTAACATAATTACAGCAAACAAGCAAACTTGCGCGAACGTCGACCAATGTGGCCATAATAGAAACGATGCCAAAACGCAACGATCGGTCAAAGCAAAACTTTGACATAGAGGTATTCAACAGCAAGTCCCAGCATGTGTCACGTCCCAAAGCGAAAGCTTTACAAAACGCATTCTAAGAATGTTCCATCATACGTACACGAAAACTATTTTTTTTTATTTTAAAATATTCTAATTTGGTAGCAAAACAAACTAGCTGCTAATTTTGGCACTGAATATTTCTCCTAGACACTAAGGTTGTCTTTAATATAGCAGCGAAATGGCAGTAGCAGTTGCAATTTTTCGGGCTTTGGTTTCTGCCCTTTGGAGAATTTGAGAAACATTAACCTTACAATATGCATATCCATGAGGATTTTTAACCTCACGGAACTAATTCTATAGGATAAATCTGTCAAAGCTATTTCATGCGATTTCATTTTCATATAACCTAATTATGAACTTCTGCTTTGGAAGGTGACATTTACAATTTCGACCATCTATACAAACTTCTGCAATCGAAGGAGGAAAAAATTAATAGTCTTCGCAGCCAGGCATTGGAAATTTCTGAACAAATTCTTCCACCTGACTTCGAAGGATTCTGATCTTTTCTGCGTGATTTAGTTGGGAACAAGCCTTCTTAAATTCCTTTATGCTACTTCCGGCAGTGTGCTGGATTTCTTGGGTCAACAAAATACCTGTAATAACAAAAAGCAAAAATGATGTAAGTTAATTGATGGACTAAAAGGAGTCACAAACAAAATTTCTTAACCCTTTTATGCCCGCGACTGCCATTTGGCAAAAGTTGTGATTTGTGGTATGTGTTCCGAAGAAGAGGCACCGGTTGCACAATGGCGCTGTGATCACGTGCTCCTCGTTTTCTTTGACACTCTCACTACAATTTGGAGTAACAGGTTCAATAGTTGCTAACGAAATAAAGTCCCGGCGGCCCTTTGGCAGAATGAAAAATTCGGAAAATTGTGTTCTACGTTCTTGTGTGTATTTTAAACGAATCCCTCGATTGTATTTAGTTGGCGGTAAAGCCATTCTACTGGCTGATAGGGGAGGCTATGCAGATTAAATTAATCTATAGTTTTGATCCCGTCTCAGGATCAAGTATTGCACTTAGTAATAAAGATATCGGAATTTTGCAATGAAAGTTTAGCAAAAATTCGTACTTTGCCCGACTTTGACGGGTTCTAATATTTCTGGGTGCATTGGAGACCCGAAAACCCTGCATTCAAAAATGTAGAGAAATTAATTCTCTATCGAATGGTGGTAGTCCTATCTCTCTTGGTGCTCTCTGCAAAAAACGGCAGCCAAAAATGTAAAATTGATCATTTTGAGCCGCTTTCTCTGAGAAGTCTTGGGCAGAAGAGGGTTAATAGCAATGGGCTACTTAAATACTAGTATGAATGAGCGATATGGTGATAATTCAAAAACGCAAAAAATATTATACGCTCAACATGAACAATAATCGATTCTTACATTGAAGTTTTGTGAACGCTTTCGAAAAAAGTACTCTAAGACTTTAATTTAAATTTAATGGTTAGTGGACGATGTTTGAATTCCGGATAAATGGCAGTCACCCATCCTGTGACTAATACTACGAATTCTGGTGATATAAGCTTAATTGCTATTAAGCTTACGACAAGTGTTACTGTTTTCTAATGTACCTAACTTTACATCGTTAGGAATTAAACAGAATTAAATTATAATTTTACCACATAGAATAGTGCAGCCTGTTTGTGTCTCATAGCTAAACTGTTCCATTCATAAAATCCATCATGCACAAAAAGAGTCGTCCTAACAAATTGCAACAAAAAAATTTGGTTAACTAGACAAAATAATGAATCATACCTTGATGAACGAAATCAGCCACAGTTTCAAAATCTTTTTCGACCAGTCCTCGAGATGTCAGAGCAGGCGTGCCCAGGCGAAGTCCTTAAAAACAATTATAGTAACTCTACGGCAATTTCTAAAACCCTTGAAATAGTGACCTGTCTAAAACAGAGTAACTGTGGCGAAATAAAGACTACTATAAACCAATGCTCTGGTGCGATCTTGTCAAAGGTTTCAAATACGTTGAGACCTTAATGGGGGTCACATTTGGGCCGATTTTTCGACAATCTCCGATTTTGCTCATTTTCATATATTTTGCAGTCCGCATAGGTAGTGTTGTCACGTTAGAGAAAAATCCGGGCCGGGCCGTTCCTAGTCATCCGGGCCGGGCTTCGGCCTTGGTGTTTTTCTATCCATTTATATCTATTATTCCTTTGGCCCGAAAACGGCTCGGGAAAAATCCGAGCCTGTTTCGGGCCAGGCCCGATCCGATCAAATCTTGATCCGGGCCGGGCTCGGGCCAGGCCCGGCCCGGGCCAGGAACGGGGCCCGGGCCCGAAACAGGCCCGGATGACAACATTACGCATAGGTCCTCAAAACAAGACAAACGCGTTTTGGATAATATTGCTTCTATCATTCTGTAGAGCCCTTCAAAGGTGACCTTGACATGTGTTAAGCATAGGTAAATGAAAAAGGTAGGTTAATAACTTTGTGGCAGAAAAAGTAAAACTTTGCACACAGATTAAGGACATATTCAAGAGTGCAGGTATCTAGTTTGTTACAATTATATTGAGTGATAAATTTTTGGCGAAAATTTGAAGTCAGAATTTTGGAAAATCAGTCATACGACTGATTGGACATGTAAAACTGGACAACATTGGACCATGTAAAACTGGACATACAGTAATCTGTTGTTCTGACCTGAACGATTCACTAAAGTTACATCAATGTTGGATAGATAGCTACACTCTACACATAAAAACACATGTAATGAAAGTGCCCGCAAGTTTCTATCATCTATAGTAGACTCAAAAAATTTGCCACAAAAACTGCAAATTTTGATTTTGATAACAATTTCAACATACCTAAACGAGTTTCGTTGAGTTTTCAATCCCCTTTTTCAGGTCTATTTTCACGGATTCGCATGAAAAACCGGGCTGCAGTTAGACTGAACTCAATATCATTTTGAGAGGTTCGGGTTGAACCCATAGTTCCGAATTATTAGAATTAGAAATTACTGAAAACTACAACAAAAATAAAGGTGAAAATGGGGTTGAAAGCTCTGGATTCGGATTAGCTTAATCCTCATCCCAAAATGTTTAATAGGAACAGATTTCTGACAGGATTAAGTCAATCTAGCTAATTCTTCGAATTAAGTCAAATTTGGGGCCAATCCCAAACATGGGTGAGACCCGGATCCAACTCAACCCTTAGGATCTACCCCAGAACATATTTCCTAATTTAAAAACTAGATGCGAGCAAACCCTAGGTAAGGCAATTCGGAAAATAAAGTTAACTGGAACTGAGGCCTACCCCCGTGGCTTTGGTGACTTTCGTCTCCAGGGACATTACATCTATTGCAAGCAATGGAGACCAATTCCAGTAAATGCTCAGCTCTGTCACCATCCGTCTTTTTTGGGCGGAGGTCCAGCAAACAAAGATGAGTATCAGTACCACCTGAAACAAAACATGGGCAACCATTTTCCTACTAAAACAAAGAATAACTAAGATCCTACAGTTGCAAAAGAAGGCAGCAAATCTTGGCCAGAGAAAAATAGATACAGAATTTATCGATTGCAGCATTCCAGAACAAGACCAGTTTGAAGAACATGTACAAAGATAGCATAACCTACAGCATTGTCATGACACGCCGAGTTGTGCAAATATTAAAATAAGTGTGAGAAGTGGGATATTTCTGACCAGTGATAATACGATATCCATGTTTAATCAGGCTATCTGCTAACGTCTGAGCAT
This sequence comes from Trissonchulus latispiculum, assembly GCA_030248195.1. Classification (NCBI taxonomy): domain Eukaryota; kingdom Metazoa; phylum Nematoda; class Enoplea; order Enoplida; family Ironidae; genus Trissonchulus; species Trissonchulus latispiculum. The sequence goes on along the minus strand of JASAND010026225.1, from coordinate 13,595 downwards.
TCTTGAGCATTTGTTCACCATATTTCCGAAATCCTTCAGTTTTGGCCTGCTCAAAGGCAACGGCAATCGCTAAATGAAAGACAAATAATAATAATAATAATATAATAATAATAATAATAATAATAATAATAATAATAATAATAATCAATACTTCTAATATAATAAATACAGCAATATATCAATACTTCTACAAGCAAGCGGCCACAACAGTTGCTACAGGCGTACACAAAAATGCGGCTACTACAGTAGCAACAGCTGTTCACATGAATTTGGATTTCATGAATTGGTTAAATTTTGCTACAACCAGGAAACTGGCAAAACTTAAAAATCTAAATTGCACAGCTAACGGAACAGACCGATGTAGCCAAATTGCTGAATTAAGCACCCAGCTAGCAGTTTCGAATAGGGTGCTATCTAGAAACAGGCGATGTCTAGAGTATGAGTTCTCCGCAGAGGTTTTCACAGCCCCTCCCCTTCTGAATTCCTGCTTCTTTGACAAATATTAAACAAATGAATTTTTCGGTTTGTCAACGGTTTTGCCCTTTCCTAAACTTCGCTTCCTGTGCAAGATTATTGCTAAATCGTAAAGCATAACAAAAGAGACAGGTCCTTGCAACGTTACAAGTGAGAGATAATACGTCGTTTCTGTTTTTGAACAACAAATGCAATGAAATACAGGATGCCTAAATACCAACAAATACCCAATAACTTACATACCAGAAATAGTATGATTATGTGGACCACCCTGCAGCCCGGAAAATACTGCCTGATTGATTTTGTAATCCATAGTTGACAGTATCTTTTCACGTTTTGGGCAGGCTGAGTTTACTCCTACAACAAATCCCATAAGCATAGGTTGACACGCGGGTATGGGGGTCCAAACCCCCCAAACCCGGATCAGGTACAAGCCCTAACGCCGCCAGGGGCAAGGGGTGAGGAAAATATTGGGGAAGGGGTAAGCAGAAATGACCGGAAAAATAGGTTTTCTCACAGAAATTCTGAAGCATTTCCGGCTTCGTCGGAATTTTTTACTAAAATTTCTTATTTTCCCAAGAGTTCGAGCAAACATTTAAAATTTTTTTCTAAAAAATGATATAATTGTTTGTTGTATTCGCTACACTTGCCGAATACAACCTGTATCACTGATAGTACTGCATTTACTCACTACGATACATGAAAAAGCATCGGATTTAATCAAAGCTTATTTTTATATCTTTTCCAAACACGACAGTTCTTCCCTCCGACAATAAGCTGGGACTAATCTTGCCGGAAAAAACCCTGACCAGTCCCAGGAACAAACGTGAGAGGACGGCGACGCTGTCTCACGGGTCTTTGCATTCTGGGGCCAACCTCAGGTACATTTTGTGGCGGAGGCAGGGGATTTCGGGGATTTTCAGGTGCCGGCACTCTTCCTGTATCCGTGAAGCCAGGGAACCACGCAAACCCGTCGTCGCTTCCATCGCTCCAATCCCCTTCTCCGCTGCGAATACGTAGCTGGTTCTGGTGTCTAATCCATGAACCTTTTCCAACCTTAACCTCGTAAATATTAAAAGTTTGTAATCCCACCACCACACAGGGAACCCATTTGATCGAGCCCAGATAGTCACGCACCCAGACTTTGTCGTTCACTTTAAACTTGGTGTCTTTATTCACAGCTTTTGTCAGGCGACTTTCTCGGAGTAGACTCAATCTTGTTTTAATCTGTCTTCCCATTAGAGCTTGTGCCGGAGTGACTTTAGTGGTTTGATGAGCTGTTACTCTGTAAGACAGAAGGAATTGCTGTAAACGGGTGTGGATTTGTGACGTGGGGACACTCTTTATCTTTGCTTTTAGAGTTTGGATAAAGCGTTCAACCAGGCCGTTCGAGGCGGGATGGTAGGGTGGGGAGAAGATGTGATTGATACCGTTGTTATTCACAAATTTCTGAAACTCCTCTGAGGAAAAGATGGAGGCGTTATCGGATACCAAGAAGGTCGGCAATCCAAATCGAGCGAATGCTTCTTTTAAATGAGAGATGACTGAGGCGGAGGTAGAGGATGCCAACTTGAAAACTTCCGGCCATTTCGTCTTTGCATCTACTAAGACCAGCCAATCATTGCCCAAGAAGGTTGCCAAATCTATATGTATTCTTTCCCAGGGGAGCTTTGGCTGAGGCCATTGTATGAACTCCCGTACAGGCATAGCCTTAGTGGAATTGCAGAGATGGCAGCTTCTTAGCAATGATTCTATTTCAACGTCTATATTCGGCCACCAAACGAAATCACGGGCAAGTGATTTCATTCGAACCACCCCAGGATGTCCTGAGTGTAGCTCGTCTAAGATTTCTTTTTGTAAGTTAGCTGGAATCAACAATCTGTTCTTCCAAAACAAACATTCGTCTTCGACAGAATTAAGGGCGTCTTTTCTGGCATAAAACGGTTGCCAGTTACCTGTTCTTTTGTCTGTCGGCTAGCCAGAATTGATAAACATCTTTATTTGGCTAAGAACAGAATCGTCTTTAGTTGATGACTGCACAGTATGCTTTGAGATTGGTAGCTTGTCGTATTGTGATGCCAAATCTAAGTGAATCTCCTGATCACATTCAGCCGCGTATTCCTTCGTTTCTTGTGGATCCGGAAGACGAGATAAACAGTCAGCATTGGCATGTTGAGCAGAAGGTTTGTACTCAATGTCGTTATCTCAATGTTGTATCTCAATCCGCACAGTGCGATTGTCCATCTTTGCAAGCGATTTGCTGTATGGACGGGAATTCCATGCTTTGATCCAAAAATAACAGTCAAGGGCTTGTGATCAGTGACTAGCTTGAACTTTCTACCAATCAGATACTGCTGAAATATCTTCACCCCAAATATTATGGCATAACTCTCTTTCTCTATTTGGGAGTATTTTTGTTCAGTTTCAGTCAATGTCTTTGAAGCTGCGCACACTACCTTTTCTGTACCGTCCTTTAGCTTGTGAGATAAGACTGCACCCAATCCCACTTTTGAGGCATCGCAAGCCAGGATTAATGGTAGCTTCTGGTCGTAATGAGAAAGCACTTTCATGGATGATAAAGCTTCTTTCAGGGTGTTAAATGCTGATTCTTCCAACGTTGTCCACTGCCAAATTTGATCTTTCTTCAGCAGTTTGGTCAATGGGGCCGATTTGGTTGCCAGCCGAGGAATAAATTTGGAGTAGTAGTTTATCATTCCAAGGAAAGCTCTCAACTCACCCACATTTTCAGGAAATGGCATCTTCAGAATACCCTGAACTTTAGCATCAATTGGGCTTATTCCTTCAGCGCAGAGCTTCAAACCCAAGTAGGTGATCTTTTCCTTGAAGAACTCACATTTAGGCAGTCCCAGACCTGCTCCATTGATCATTAGCCGTTCGAAGACTTTGGCAAGGTTCTTTAGATGAGATTCATCGTCTTTCCCCGTAACCACAATGTCGTCTAGAAACCAAGCCGCTCCTTCGCAGCCTGCCAGCATTTGATCCATTCGCTTCTGGAACAACGCCGGAGCCGACGAAAACCCCAAAAGGAAGTCTTTTGTACATCAGAAGGCCACGGTGGGTATTTATGATGCACAGCTTTTGGCTTTCGGCATCCAAGACAAACTGGTTATATGCCCTTGCCAGATCCAATTTTGAGAACTTCTGACCTTTATTCAGTTGATACATCAAGTCTTCATATCTGGGAAGAGGATATTCATCTATTTCCAAGTTCGGGTTTATGCTAACCTTAAAATCAGCACAAACTCGTACGGATCCGTCGGACTTCATCACAGGAACAATCGGTGCTGCCCATTCTGCATAGGTCACAGGTTCCAGAATGCCATCCTTGATGTCCCTATCCAAACTTGCGTCAATCTTTGACTTTAGGGCAAAAGGTACTGGACGAGCCTTGCAAAATTTTGGAACGACATTCTCCTTCAGTTGTAGATGAGCTCCTTGGCCTTCAAATTTTCCTAAATCTTCCGAAAACAGTTTTTGAAATCTTCGTAGCAATCCTTGCAGATCATCTTGTGTTTGGTGGGCCTTTGCAGCTATCATGTGAATTTTAGACCAATCTAACTTTATTTCGGATAGCCAATCCCTACCAAAAAGAGGAGGACCATTAGCATCAACCACTACCACATTCATGTTGTAGGGCTTACCTTGATAAGTTAGATTGACTTTGCTTTCACCAATCACCTTCAGCCTGTTTCCGTTGTAACTTTGAAGTCGCAAGGTTGACTTTGATAACGGGATAGACTTGAATTCTTTATTCCACAACGATTTGGGAACTATCGACACCGCAGCCCCGGTATCCAGTTCCATTTTGACAGGAACCTTTTCGATATCTAATGTGATCAAGATAGGGCGGGTGGATTTAAAGGAATTTATGTAGTAAATAGGCGTTTCTTCGGTCTCCGAATAATCGGTATGGCTTTGTTGATCTTCGTCTTTATCAACATACTTCGTCGTCTTAAACTGCTTTTGTTTGGCAAAACATGCCAAAGCAATGTGACCACGTTTGCCACATTTATGGCAGTTTCCTTCTTTAAATTTGCACTGATCCGGGGTGTGGTTAGACTTCTTGCATCTGTAGCATGCATTGCGATCATAGGTCTTTCTTTGCGGAAACTGTTTAGTTGTTTTAGGACTGACTTTGTTCACGCCACTAACACCACTCTACGACGCCTGAAGCTCTTTTTTTTAATCCTGAGCAAATCACGCCGTGTTAGTATATATGCTTCTTTATTACAAAGACGTGATTTAGCCCCTATGCCGCCCAACCCCGATGCCGCGTCCACATACAACAGGTATTACATCTGTCACACCGATGCTGATGCGTACAAGCGGCTACGTCGTGACAGGATTAGTAGGCATTCAATACATATGACGCAAGAATTTGGTCGGCACACGGTTAAATCAAAAGAGTCTATATCTACTAGTTTGAAAAGACTGTACAAGAATGTACGTATATACGTACTACGCGATTTTCCTCTATATATATATACATATATATATATATATTCACATATATATATATATATATATATATATATATATATATATATATATATATATATATATATATACCTGTGGCATGCAAAGGACTAAAGTCCTTGTAACGCACGCCCCCGCATAAACGTTTTAAGCTGAGATTCTGTATTTATAAGCTTTTCCTTAAACATACTCAGCGAAGAACATGTTACTACGTCATCAGGTAATGAGTTCCAAACATTAAAAATTCTATAAAAGAAATGATGTCCAGTTTTAGATTTGCGAAACTGCCTAGGTCTGATGTGTAAGCAGTTTAGGCCCCTCGTCCCTGCGTCAGACGAATAAGTAAAATACTCATCAAATGAACAATCATAAGCATTATTAACAATATTATGCATGAGATGAAGATCATACAAAAGGCGCCTCAGTTCTAAAGATTGCAAACCACACCGTAGAAGCCGTTCTTTGTAAGTCAATATTTCAAGCCCACGTAATCGTTTGGTAAAACTACGCTGAACATTTTCAATAGCATCAATGTCCTTTAGTAGATGCGGGGACCAAATCTGAGTGCAATATCAAGGATAGGCCGCACATACGTTACGAACAATTTTACTTGCAGTTTAATGTTTCTACTGTGAAAACTCAGAAATATAATGCCAACTCGCTGACTTGCCTTTGCTCTTAAAAAACTAATGTGTTTTGAAAAACTTAAATCATCACTAATTAGTATACCAAGATCCCGCATAAGATTAACTTCAACGATACCTTCTCCACCCAAAGCATATGCACGCTTAACATTACGATATCCAATATGCAAAACACCACATTTACTCACAGCAACACTCATTTGCCACTTACTAGTCCAGTCCTTCACTAAATCTAAATTTGCCTGAAGGACATCACCGCCATTATTCCGATTTACTACTGTAAAAAATTTTGCATCATCTGCAAAAAAAAGGGTTTCAATCGTCAAGTTTTCTGGCAGATCATTAATATATATTACAAATAAAATTTGACCTAACACCGAACCTTGGGGAACTCCACTCGTAACAGGTAACCACGAAGACGTAGACGTTTTCAATTTAACCCGTTGAAAGCGACCACTCAAGAAGGCAATAATCCACTCCAAAAGCTTCCCTCGTATTCCACAAGCATCAAGCTTGGACAGTGGTTTACAAGCTTTACAGTTTTACAGCCTTACACTTTACAGTTTCTTTAGCATTTTTCTTTGCAGATTTCATGGAGAGTGACAATTCCATCGCTCTTTGCAAAGGCAAATGTTTTTCCGATAAAAGCCGCTTTTGCATAGCTTCATCGCTAAGTCCAGCAACAAGGCGGTCACGCAGGGCCTGTTCCAGAAAAGCTCCAAAATCACAGTAAATAACTAATTTCCGGAGTTCAGCCATAAAGGTTGATCCACTTCCACCCGGTTTTTGTTCCCACCTATTAAATTTAAACCGTTCCGCTACCACCAGGGGTTGTGGTTCAAAATGGGTGGACAGGAGCAATGTTAACTGGTCAAAAGTCACGTCCGCTGGGAGTTGCGGGGCACAAAGGTTTTTGAGCAAACCATAGGTGGAAATTCCAACGCAACTGAGAAAGATTGCCTTCCTCGTCCTGTTCAACGTCATTAGCCACCATAAACTGATGAGTTCTTTCGAGATATAAACTCCAAGGTTCTAGCTCGGGTTGAAAAGCTTCTAGGTTTCCAACAAGATGAGCCATAATTCCAGTGCGCCAAACTGTTGTATTCGCTACACTTGCCGAATACAACCTGTATCACTAATAGTACCGCATTTACTCACTACGATACACGAAAAAGCATCAGATTTAATCAAAGCTTATTTTTATATCTTTTCCAAACACTAACGCCGTCAGGGGCAAGGGGTGAGGAAAATATTGGGGAAGGGGTAAGCAGAAATGGCCGGAAAAATAGGTTTTCTCACAGAAATTCTGAAGCATTTCCAGCTTCGTTAGAATTTCTTACTAAAATTTCTTGTTTTTTCAAGAGTTCGAGCAAACATTTAAAACTTTTTTCTAAAAAATGATATAATTGTTCTTCAGATTCTTTGTGAATTCAAATTACTATTAGCGTTAATTTATGCTTATATTACAAGCCCCATCAAAAATTTTTGCTGAAGATGCAAGCCCCTTCAGCATTTTCCTGGGACAAGCCCCCCAGGACCTAACCCTATCTTAATGTATGCCCATAAGTATGAGTTTCCTGTACCGAAGAGTTGCGTATCCGTAGCAAATTACCAGGGGCTTGTTTGTGCGCAGGACAAAGACGACGAATGTAACCTCATTTATCGGAAAACTAACGTTAACAATGACTCAATTTAAGTTTTTTAATTTCAACTTAATTTTAGATATAACTATAAAGGATTTCTGACAAAAGAAGGAAAGAAAGTTGCCATCACAGTACCCCAGAAACAAAATTTCGGGCCAGAATCGAGAATCGAGCCCAAAACTGTAAAGAACCATTTTTAAGTCCAGTTGTGCATACTCTTTGACACTGATACCGTCTGGGCCTGTACTTGGTCTGTCTTGAAGCTTTGTTACTAAATACTTGTTGCATAATTGTAAGGACACAGTGTATGTGTTACAAACCGACGTTACATAAGAAACTCCCAGATGTTTTAAGGCACTGGTTTCTTCGGCATGGCAATTGCTATATTCATTGTCATTTATTCATATTTTCTCCGATTTGTATTTTTAATTGTATGCTAACCTTTTCTGTAAAAGATAACTCCAGCTCTTGGGCCTCGGAGGGATTTATGCGTGGTAGTGGTGACTACGTCAACCCACTGAAACGGTGAAGGCAGCACCTTAGCAGCCACCAGACCCGCAGTATGCGCCATATCAGCCATCAGGACAGCACCAACATCGTTGCAGATTTTTCGAAAACGAGCATAGTCCAGATGACGCGAGTAACCACTGACCCCTAAACAAACACAAAAATGTTCAATCGGCGTTTAATACGTGTACACTCTTAAAAAGACTCCTGTAGAAATTGCAGAAATTCTTGTAGTTTTCTATAAAAGTGCTACTAGGCGGTCAGTCACTAGCGGAGCTTCCTGTATTTTCCACAAAAGTAACTTTTGTATAATTCACCGGCCTCCAGTGAAAACTACAGGTTTCATTTGTATTGAATATTAGTGTAACTTGTAATCCATTCACCAAAGTATATCCGATAAATACTACCAAGGATAACCTGTAAAAATTACAGGAGTTAACCTGTATTTTCTACAAAAGCTTTTGTATTTCATCTACAAAAGTGATTCCTGTAGTTTCTACTAGAATATTTCTAAGAGTGCGGTTTGTGTGGTTAGAATCTCTGTCCCAAAGCTTGCAAAAGCTCCAACACCTCTGTTTGTGAAATCGGTAATGTCAGAAACTTGTGGTAAATTTCTCTTGGTAAAAGTCAATTCTGAGCATCGTGCAAATCTAAGCCTAAAAGTGTAATGCAAACCAGCAATAATCAGTTTTGGCTTGAACAAATGCGCTGATTTCTCCAGCATATCGTAGTCGATATAACCCGTATCAGGATCCACTTTGTAAGGCATGGAGTTAAAGAACATGGAGGTAGCTGATATCTTCTTCGTATCGGTAAAGTACCTGCAAACAGTAAAGCTCCTTCGACAGTTAGGATTTTACGGTGAACTGTTTGGAGTTCGAAATTAACTATAGACACATTTGAAAACATGAAGCAATTACAGAGCACTACTGGAAGACAAGTTGTACTGTTTCGGCCTTCGAGTTTAGGTCACAATAGCTTATCACTCCTCTAATCGACCTCTAGAAAGGTCTCCTTTCTTCCTGTCATCAGACAAATAGAACACGTACGGCTAATAGTGGAAGTGCGGTTGCTTTCGCTTCGGTCGCTTATTGTTGTTATAATGAATTTGATTGGTGACCGCTATTGCCGCACCTGCGGCGTCAAATGAGATGTATTTTAATTCACTAGCATATAAACGCACGGTTGGGAAACCCTCCGAGACCCTCAAATTTTGACATGAGTAAAGCGATTAGCCAATCAGATGCATTTTAGTTCAAACATATGGCTAACATCGGTACGCTGTAATACCACATTTCGGCCATAATGTCTCGAGCATCTAACAAGCTTAGTCTACTAGGAATGGCTGAGTGTCTCACTCTTCCTATTATAGACTCTTGATATGGCATTTTCGTGATTTTCTTAAATGGACTAAAATTTGCAGCAACACAACAGCACCACTGTCGCAACCAACCCATGAGTCAGATGGCCTCCGTCCGGCCAGTCCAGGCCCATGATCCGCTCTCCGGGACCGACTAGTGCCGAGTACACGCAAAAGTTGGCCGGGGATCCGGAATAGGGCTGAACGTTCACTCCCCAGAGGGATGGATCCAAATCGAACAGTTCCAGACCTCGCTTCTGACACAGAAGCTCCATTTCATGAATCTCAGAATCACCGTAACTGAAATATCAAACACGCATACTGTAAGTTAAGCCTAGCTGTTGAAATAAAGCAAAGCCGATCTACACGATCGCTTAATACTATCATTTTCAAATACAATTTCATTATTGTTGTTCACTGTGTCATTATTTTGTACAATTACAGTCATTATGTGATTACACAGTTGTATATCAAGAGTATATACTCATAAGAATATGACAAGCGTCACACTCTATGCTACGAAGACAAAACTGTGCTATGTATTAATGTATATTTTTGTATGTACATTTATGTAGATTTTGGTATATACTAATGTATACTTTTGCAGGAGTTTGAAATAAATACACATTCACCAAATTCAGCTATATCAATGCAACAATAAATCTCCGGTTTGGATTTGGTGAAAGATTGCGCTAAGGAAAGCTGATATAACTAGTCTTGTGTAAACACAGAGTCAATACAGCATATTAGCATACCATTCTGTATTTTTATTGTGCATGCAGCAGCTTAGTGTTTCCAGTACAGCACGGCTGGCGAAATTTTCACTTGCTATCAGGTTCAGACTGTGCAGCTGCCGCCGTTTCTCCTAAATCAACACACATGCACATATACAAGGCTGGATAGACAGAACCTACATACCTCCGCATTAAATTGACAGTGAAGAGAAGCATCCTGAGCAATGGTTACAAAATGAGGGTTTTCAGATGTGAACTTAACACAGAAACAAATCTGCTTCACATGAGCTAAAGTTCGAGGTAAACTTTTATCTTATAATGTATAGATACTACATGCATACCTAGTTAATTATTTTGCTTTTCATTAAAGTGCTGTCATGAACAGCTAAAAATCCTCATTATTTTATTCTTGACCAAGATTTAGATCATCAACGAAAAGCGGAGCATTGGGGTCAAACAAACTCCCTTGGGTCACGTGCATGGGTCAAGTTGGTAGGGTCAGGGGTCCGCGGGTGGCGAGTCGGGTGCGGGTCAAAATTTTGGACCCACTCCCAGCTCTGTCTGATAGGCTCAAATCCCAGAGCTTTTGATAAAACATAAGGTACATAGCAAGACGTATTGGTGCAGGATGTTTATTTGAAAAGAACGTGAACCGCAATTTTCTATTCGCTGTATATGTTTGATTCACACTGGTCCATCAAAATTTGTCTTGGTTTCGGAGACATGTAGAGTAAATTATCGGAGGAATTTAGCTAAATCGGTGACTATAAAATTTGGTACCTACTGTGGGATAATATCCATTGGATGAGCGAATCCAGCGGCGCAACAGCGCAGCAGTGACGCGCATAGGAGCGTTATTTCCGAGATTTACCGCTACAGCGCAGTTGCTTTATCTAAATTGTTAAATATTCAATAAATGAAATGTTGATTCTAAATTTGTACTTGAATCATAAAGCTGATTTCTTTTTGGACTAGATAGGAAGGGTAGGTTTTGGGAGACCTTCCTTGTAGTTGGACTCTATACTTCTACTCTTCATTTCTACAGTCCAGTTGTCAAAGTTAATCTTATTGATTGGTCTACCTGTAAAGGTTCGGACGATTTATTATTTGATATATGAATTTGGAAATAATTATTATGGCTGGATTATTCCCGGATCATTTCTGTCAGCCGGCGAAGATCCGGGGCCACTTCCTGAGATCCTAAGCCTCTTTCTCAGCACTTCCATCACTGATCTGGAGTACGCTGACGATACTGCTGTCTCCTTCCGCTGCACAGAGATCCTCGACCGGTGTGTCGGTCGTTTCGGCGGAGAAACCGAGTGGATGGGCGTCTCCTCTGGCGTCGACGGATTCGCACTGGAACTGAGAGGTTCTGAAAGCAAACAGACCCCGGAATTCCGCTACCTCGGTGCTATGACTGGAGCTGACCAAGAGTCTTTGTTCGGGTGTCTCTCTGACACCCAACGACGGATGGGCAAAGCATCGGCTGCCTTCGGCATGTTCCGTGGAGTATGGCGGTCAGGCCTCTCCGCCAGAACGAAGGGTCGCATTTTCCAAGTCTGCATAGCCTCCGTGCTTCTATACGGAATAGAAGTAAAGACCATCGATGAACGTCAGATGAGTGCCCTCAAGCGCATTTGGTACAGCTGCTTGCAGTCAATCAAAGGCCTTCGGCTCCATGTCATGCAGTCCGATCTCTGGGAGGGGTTTGGAGTACCCAACGTCAGGGACCTGGTCAAACGTCGAACAGCTGGATTCATGGGTCATCTGGCCCGATAGGATCCCGTTCCGATTGGGATTCGGACATGCTGAGGATCGGATCCCGCCAGCTGTACACCGCGGGGACCGGAAGAAAATCCTGGCGTGGTACTCTGACGTTGCCAAAGCTCTTCCTGGGATCAGCCCCGGGACGTGGCCTCCTCAATCGTAGGACCGAACATCCTGGCGAGCCGCCATCCGCGGCCTCAATGCCTCAGGGAAACGTTCTGGGTGCCCCTTCAGATGCCAGGAGCCCAGCTGTGGAGAAGACTTCGACTCCCAACTGCTGCTCGATCGATGTCACACTGCCTCAGCCGCCACGGAAACGACGCCCACTTGCCCTTTCTGTCATAAACTCTTTGCCACCTCGAAGGGGGTAAAAATTAACGTAAGGAAATACTGCAAGCTAAAACCGCCTCCAGAACCTCAGGGGATCCCTCGCCCCGCTGGAGTTGATGGGGACCCGCATCTGTCTCCGGGAGTACCGGAGGCCCCGGCAGTCCCGGGAACTGTGGCCACTGCTGCTGGTGGTGGGGGCCCACTGTTCAAGGTGATCAAGGCTGGCTCAACAACAGTGTTCCAGTGTAACATCTGCGGTGACGTTCAGAGATCCCATGCCACCATCTTCCGCCACATTAACGCCATCCACGGAACTGAGCGGGAGACCGAGGTGCGCCCCCAACCGGATCCTATGGGACCACCGGCAGGTCCGGGCGGACAATCGGGGTCACGACCGGATCCGGGAGACAGGGTCAAAGTCATCTGCAACAAATGCGAAAGATCCGTATCCCGGAAGAATTGGACCAGGCATGATAATCGCTGTGGCCGACCCCACGTCTGCGGGTCATGTGGCAGGGAATTTCCCCGACCTGATGGCCTGTCACGGCATGTCCTGACCTGTGGTGCCGTTCCCCTCGTAGGTCCCCGGTGCGGGCGCCGGGACAACTTCGTCTCTCATGCACGGCGCCACCAATCCTTCTGCCTCCCATAACCTCGTTGCGCTGGCATATCAACCAATGATCTCACTAACTCGAACCACCACCCGACCATGGAGAGCCTCCCTGGCTCGCTGCGCTATGCTCGGACGGGCAAACGGCGCACATACATATGAATTTGGATTAAAGTCACGCTGTGAATCTTAATACTAGACAGTCTTTGTCTGTTATAGTCTGAACAAAGTATACTTTTAGTCTCCGCTCATTATTATTTCTCCTTTGACTCTGAACTAAGCCCACACACCGAGCACGAACCTGCAACTTCCTAGAATTTTTAAATATAATTATTTTATATTCTAAAATAAAAATCTAAGTCTAATCTAAAAATCGTCAAAATATTTTTATTAGCCAAAATTCATAGTTTCCTGTCCTGCATTACCTTTTTAATAATCTGAAACATTTCAGGATCACTAACGCTCAATGAATCTGTCAACATATCTGAGCCCTGATAGGGTACAGGACAGGCTGGGGGATTAACACCGTTGCTATCAGAGACATCATCTCTAGACCTCTCTGCAGGCTCCCTAGAAGCTACAGTTGATCGCTTCAAAATCTAAAATACAATATTTACTATGTATACGTATATATACATACGTATATATATATAAATCGACACGTTATATATATTATATATATATATATATATATATATATATATATATATATATATATATATATATATATGTATGTATGTATGTATGTATGTTTGGTCGAAGGGCTAGAACAACTGTTCTAGAAATCGCGCATGCGTTGTTTCGCCAATATTCACTGGAAAATTGCACTCTGTCAGTATTGCTAACTTACCGTTGGCATAAAACTGAGGAACGTCTAAAACAGCACTGAGTGAGGCAACCTTCCCTTATTGCAAAAAATTAGGTCATGGTGAAAATCTTCAATAGTTTTAGAGAATTTAGCCACTAGTTTCAACTGGTCTGTTGTTCCATCTGTTGACATTTCTTGATTTATTTTCGAATTTCATACGT
>JASAND010026224.1:0-17658 GCA_030248195.1 Trissonchulus latispiculum | reverse complement strand
GCAATTTATAGCGCAACTGTGACGTCTGTTTCCTTGCAAGCATGCCAATGACCTCAGGAGTCCTAAATGCTTCACTGATGGCAGCTTGACATGCCTAAAGAATAGAAAAATTGTGTTGAAAATCGAAGTAGTATTGTACGTAAGTAAGCATGGCATAAAAATTAACTGTAACTCACCTAAGACAATTTTTCAAATTAGGGGGAGTGCGAGAGCGCTCCCCCTGGAATAGATAAAATTTGACGGAATGTGCAAATCTGGACATTGTTTGGCCAGGGGTCAGCGGAAGAGTGGACCGATCGGTCTCAAACTTTTTGTGTGAAGAGCCTGTGGGCAGGGGTATGTGCTGAGAAAATTTCAGCCAGATGGGCCGGGTGGATCTTGAGAAATGAAAATTGACCTCCGCGCGGGACGCGGTTTCTCTCCATTTTTCGTAATGTCTAATTTAAAAAATTTAAATAATGTACTCTAATGAGGTTTCCCTTTAACTTTTCTGTAGTGTAGAAACAGTTTCAACAGAAATTGGGGCAAAATTGCTTCACCAGGGCGGAGCATCAAATTGTTATGTGAATTCTTGGCCCAATCATATGCAACGGTTTGGTATGACTTGGCCCAATTCTGAAATGGCCCAATAACTATGGTTGGTTGTTTTACAGAATATCACTTGACCGATGAAATTCAAGAGAAAGCAGAGATGCATGCGAGCACGCGTACGATGTTAACAGCAATTGCAAATTTTACACAAGTAGGAAAACGCTCCTTGCAGTCGCATGTAAAATGCAATATGAGCTATGAGGGTCAACATTTAAATATGTCAAGGTAGGTAGGTAGGTAGAATTCACTTCCCGCCCGCTAGCTGGTGAGCTGTCGCGAGGCCTCTCCATAGAGACAACCAAGGTGAATAACTCCGACTGCGTCGGGGTTATCCACATTGGATGTAGGAAGCTTTATACCAGAGAGTCACCCCCACACTTTTACGTGCCGGCAAGCTGGACAAACCATTGAAGTCAGCACAGAAGGCTAAACATTGGCACCTAGTGAGGTGTACCGGTGTGGTCACCTCACTGAGGCGGTACTGACCTGTCCTGGTCGACCTCCGACCGTCCTTACTCATCCTCGAAGGTGTCACCAGATAGCGGGTTGGCATACCTGAAGTAAGTGATGTTGTTGTCAGCAGGGTCTGGCATCCTGTCCCTGCTGACTGGTCGGGTTTTACCTATTTCCTGTCTCCTGTGGTAGTGTAAGCAAATATGATGGGTAGCCCAAGGTCTGTCTGGTGCCTTTTACCAGGGAAAAGGCGTGGCATCAGGCTATCAACTAGTTCTCCACTGGTTCTTTTCCGGTCTGTCCGTCTTCGTCAGCAGTGATATGCCCTATCTGCTCCTATATATCTGTAATATGCACAGCGGGGACGGGAGAATTTTGAATTTTGCAGAGTGGAACCATAATCACACCCCCACGAGTAAAACCCACAATTCGAGCTGAAAGCTCAAAATTTTCCTACAAGCCTAAGAGAATCCCCCCCGGGAGCTGGGATCGTTTGTCCAATGGGTATAAGAGCCCAATAGCGCTGGGGGACAGGCACAGGACCCTCCCATATTTTGATTGATTCGTGCCTCTGGCACGGAACTTTGGTTCCCCTCCTCCAATTATATAGATAATAAGTGAGGGGGAGAGTTGGGGATCGGGAACGTAAGAGAGGTTCAGTGATTATCAGGGACCACAATCACCGAAGCCTGTCTTACCAGGATAACACTATGTACTGGTGGGCTTCAGTACATAGTGGGGCCTACACCGTAAGTAGCCAGCGACCTCATTGAGACCCCTGGCTACAGGCGTAAGGAGCCGCTGTCAGGGCCCAGCCTCAGTTTGTCTTCATTGGCCGGATGCCATATTGCCCGATATCAATATGGCGTCCTTGCATTCGCATAAGCAAGACCCTCTTGGTGGCGGAAGCTCGCCGCCAGATCAATGAGCCGAAACGCATTGACCCCTCACCAGGTTAAATATGTCAAGGGCAATATTTAAAACGTCTAATATGAGCCAGCATCTAAATAGGTAAAGGACAAGCTGTAACTGGCTAATATGAGCCGCCACGTTTCTCTTGGGCTCACATTGACGCTCGCTTGACATCTCGAGGACATCTTACCATTTTGCCTACAGACTCTTTAGTTTTATTCTCAAGGCTTAACAAATATAGTCACGCGGAAAAAACCCACTTTTCAGATTTTTGGCCAGAACTTTTTTAATGCTTTGACATATCGAAATAATGATTATACAGGTAGCTAGGCCTAGTCGTAAGCTTTCTTATGAGCTATAGAACACCTCTCTAGGGTGCACACATGCGCAAGGGGTGTACTGAGGGTGTACCAGGTACACTCTAATTTCTGGGGGGACCGCGCAGTGCGCAACCAAATTCAGGAGGACGCGCAGCACGAGCGAAGCGAGCGCTTCTCATAATGCTGAAATAGTTCAGAGAAACCAGTTTTAATTAAAGAATTTGCTTTCCTATTTATTGCCCAGCAATAACGTGGAAGCTTCAAAGACCTTTGAAAGCACATTACAGGATGCGGAATGAGTACTAAAAGAGGAATGGCAAATTCAAGGCGGGTCTGCATACCTGCCATTACTTTGAAAATATTTGCCACTCATGGCTTTCCTTGCCTCGCCCTCCAAATGTGCGAAGGGGGACCGCGCAAAACAATTTCTGGTACACCCTGTGGAGAGGGACCTTGCCCATGTAAAGTACTGGTTTGATTCCTTTTAGGTATTTTTGACTCATACTGCTATAATCCTTTACGTAAATAGTTTAAATCGTTTACGTAAATATATACGTAGTTTTACGTAAAATTTAGGTAAAAAAACAGTTTTTTGGTTATACTGACTTAACCACTGGACATAGCTCAAAGCAAAAACTCATTAATTTCGCGCCGAAGGCGCGACAATTTTTGAAAATCTTAAAAAGTTGCTATTGAAAGGTTTAAAACGCCGAAATAAGGGTAAATTAAGCAAAAATAAAGTCGATTTAGCGCCGAAGGCGCGAAAATTTTTGAAATTTTATGTCCGCGCTGCGCGCGGACAATAAAATTTTTCCTTTACATCTGGTTTCGGGGGGGGGGCTTCCGCCCCCCCGCCCCTTAAGTGCGCCCCTGGCTAAAACGTATCGAGTCGCAGGAAAACTCAGTGCGAAGTTGCGAAATTTAGTGTTACCGTGCGTTAGGCCGAGTTTCTCGACCGTTAAGACGTGCTGAGCCAAATCCAAAAAACGTCCTAACTTTTTAACTCTCAAAATCGGGAAAGTTATAGCTTTTCAAAAAATTATATACCACAAAAGCACTGCACAAAAGGATACCACCACCTTAAGTGACAGTTGGGCCAAACAAGAGTACACCGTATACCGGACAGTCCAGTCAGCCTAAAAAGAGGACCATTTGTGTTTTCGTTAACGTAAACGCAAATTTGCGCTTTCGTCGACGAAATTTGCAATTACGCTGGTTAGATTTGTGTTTTCGACACGACACACACACATACATACACAAGTAACAAAAATGCTCCGCACAAAAGGGGATAATATGTGTGTTGGGCCTATATCTATCCTTTAAATTCCGGTTGAGAAAGGCATAAATCCGACACCGCAAAACTTGCTCAGCTCGCTTAGGGCTTTTTATTTGATACCAAATTTTACCACTTTTGAAAAATTATATTTTTGACCCAAAATCGCCTAAGTCCCCACCCCACCCCACCACTCTACAGCCACTTTGGGTATGCAGTTCTATGACAAAAGTTGCTCAGCTCACTTAGGGCTTTCATCTGATACCAAATTTGACCACTTTTGAGAAACTTTATTTTCGACCATTTGACCCTCCCACCCTACTGACCCTTCTAACGGCAAAGTAGAACCAGCCCAGCAAAATAGGTACGTTGGACGGCAAAAAGAATACCGGGAATGAGCTGGGCACACCAGAAAACCCCTATAGACAAAGTTTTGAGAGGCCAGGTAGAGCCTACTATGGACCTCCAGGAAGCAGTTGCCGACTTGACCCTCCAGACGGCAAAGTAGAACCAGCCCAGCAATATAGACACGTCGGACGGCAAAACGGATACCGGGAATGAGCTGGGCACACCAGAAAACGCCTATAGACAAAGTTTTGAGAGGCCAGGTAGAGCCTACTATGGACCTCCAGGAAGCGGTTTCCGACTTGACCCTCCCGACGGCAAAGTAGAACCAGCCCAGCAATATAGACACGTCGGACGGCAAAACGGATACCGGGAATGAGCTGGGCACACCAGAAAACGCCTATAGACAAAGTTTTGAGAGGCCAGGTAGAGCCTACTATGGACCTCCAGGAAGCGGTTTCCGACTTGACCCTCCCGACGGCAAAGTGGAACAAGCCCAGCAAGATGGGTGGGTCTGACGGTAAAACTGACTGCGGGAATCGTTTCTCCGTGCCAGAAAACCATTGTATGGAAGATTTGAGCTTTCAAAGTTAAATAGATAGCGAGAAATTTCGATTTTTCATTTTTCGAATTTTCGCCATCTTTGACGGGCCACTGTGGTCGCTAGGGAAGTGATAGAGAAACGCAACCTGGCTGGACCGTTAGTTAGTTCAATATATGTATGTAATTTCTGATTATAAAAAGAAATCAGCTCCAGCTCGTAACGTTCGACCTGAGCGACGACCACAAAAATAGTCACTTTTCGCTATGAGCCGACTTTGCGGCGCCACTGCGGCGCTGTGGCGCAGCTGCGGCGCAAAAAAGTTGTGATTCTTAAATTCTTTAGAGGGTACTACTAGACCCCATAGCCCTTTAGGTTGGCCCACCGCTGCAGATCACGTGAAAGCGGCGAACATTATGTACAATACAACCATCAAATAGGAGAAACCAAAAAAAACATCGCCGCCATAACCGGTCCGGGCGCAACTTTTTAACGGTAAGTGATACGGGGCTGAAACTTCACAGAGCGCAGGATCTGCGCAGGATTTTGCGCAGCTTATTTTACACTGTCTCCAGCCACTTTTCACACATATTATAGGGGTCGCTGCCGCGACCCCTATGATATATACATATATATATATATATATGTATATATATATACGTTCACAGCTGAACTTACAATTCTTAGAGTCTCAAGTTCACTTAGCAAAGAAACGTTCCCACTAGTAAGCTTGGCTAAAGTATTTCCAAATTCTTCCAGTTGCTCTTTTGACTGCTTTCTAATGTCCTCATATTCTTCAGGCTCCAATTCATTTCTAACAATTAAAAGAGGACAAAAAAGGTACGCGCTTGAAAATTATGCACAAAACTGGGCTTATTCTAGGGATTTTTTGTTGGGGGGCTCTTTGGGGGGGGGCCCTCGGGGGGCGAGTCATTTTTTGGGGGGGGGCGAAAATTTTTCAAAATTTTTCTAAAAACATGCTAAAAATTGCGCTATTTTTATAGCAATCGCCAAAAATATGCGGATTTAGTGCTTAAATAGGCAAAAATCGACTAAAAATCTCCGACGAAGCCGGAAAATTTTTGAAAATTTGGCCTTCTGAGCGATTTTTTCAGGGCAAAAGTTGATACCAAAAGGGGCACCCACTTTTGGGGGGGGCGATTTTTGGGGGGGGGACGATTTTGGGGGGGGGGAAGGGTGTTTATGGGGGGCCCCCCCCGCCCCCCCCCAGTAGAATAAGCCCAGCAAAATTACATATATATACTGCCCTGAGTTTAGTAAAAAAAGGTAAAGGTTTACCGCATGAGATACCTAACGTCCTGCTACAGGACATGGTGTGCCGGTGCTCATCCCCGGATTCTCAGCCGTAGAGCCAGGAGTGTCACCTCAAATGATGACTGCATCCGTGGAAGGGGGCCGGCCCTTCGACACGGACTCCTGTTACCTTCCTACCGTAGTATACTGGGTTTTCTCTAGCCCAAAAAAGTGGGGGGGAAAGTGGGGGGGATCCCCCCACTTGTGGGGGGGGGGGAAGACCAAAAGTGGGGGGGAATGTGGGGGGGAAAGTGGGGGGGATCCCCCACTTGTGGGGGGGGGGACGACCAAAAGTGGGGGGGAATAAAATGGGCTAAAAATGCGGTAAAAATTGCGTGTTTTTTACGTATACTGCTACATCTAAGCTAAAAAGTGCTCAAAAATCAAGATTTAGTACCAAAATAGACGATTGTTAACCAAAAAATTCCGGCGAAGCCGGAAAATTTTTGAAAATTTTGACCAAAAATCCTAAAAATTTGGCATTTTCTGGGCACCTTATAGTGAGTGGGGGGGGAAGCCCAAAAAAGTGGGGGGGGGCGAGTGGGGGGGAACCCGAAAAGTGGGGGGTCCCCCCCACCACTAAAGAAAACCCAGGTATATAGTACCCATTTACCGACCAGCTAAGGATTGATAGCTGGGTTGCGTAGAGTCGAGAAAGCTTTGTGGCCTCCGGAGGTCGAACCACTTACTTGTATTCTTCAGCATCCTTCAGCTGCGCAACCACGCGATCCAATTGCTCAAGTAAATTGTCCTTAAGTTTTTCTGTTTCAGATCCCATAATTAGAAACGTTTCTAAAATGGAAATCGGCGGAAAAAACAATCTATATACGTATAACGGCCGCTGGGCTTATTCTGGGGATCTCTTCTTGGAGGGGGTCTCCCCAAAATTTCGAGGGGCAAGGAATTGGTGGGGGATTCTAAAAATATGCTTAAAATAGCGCTATTTTTCGAGCATGCACCGTAAAAGTTGACTTTTATTCCAAGCAGATTTAGTGTTGAAAAGGGCAAAAATCTTCGGCGAAGCCGGAAAATCTTTTGAAAATTTGGCCTTCTGAGCGATTTAGTAAGACGAAATGGTACCAAAAGGGCACCCACTTTTTGTGGGGGGGCAATTTTTTATGATTTATCGAGGGATTTATGGGGGGGCCCACCCTACCATACATGGGCAAGGTCTCTCTTCACAGGGTGTACCAGAAATTATTTTGCGCGGTCCCCCTTCGCACAACCGGGGGGAGGGGGGTGTGGAGAAGCAAGTTAGGTAGAGTATCAACTATCGTGGCATTTTCAAAGCATATATATACGTATATATTAGGGATCAACCGGAATTCCGGTTCCGGTACTTTTTGGTTCCGGTTCCGGTTTTTGAAAACGTACCGGAACCATTCAATTTTAGCCTATTATCAAAAGCAAAATTTTATTAAAATTTTCAAAATTCTATCAAACTTCTTTAAAACTTTTTGAAAAACCGCGATTCTCTAATAACCAGAATAGGATTTATTCAAAAATTTTCGCCTGCGGCGCTACTTACTGCATTAATTAGAATGTTTAGAATTTGTAATAATAATGTCTATTGTCTAATGTATCGTTGTTATGAATATTAATATATTATAAAACAAAAATAATACTTAACAACTCAGATTAATACCAGATTAATAATTATTAATTAAATACCACAAGACCGCAGAAACTTTTAAATTTAAGTAGTGAGTGGTAAAGATACCTAGGTAATGCTGAATTGAAATTATTGAAGCCTTCGCGTCGACCTATGCTATTTCAAAATTATATATAGAGTGCGCTGTTGTATAATCAAATCTCAGTTTTAGCATAAATTTTTTTAATTGCTTAAATTGAGACTGGACTTTTTGGACTAAGTTTATTGCTGTTTGCTTAGTAATTAATCCAGTGCGCAGATCAACAGAATTATATACTAAAAATCATGGATAGAATAAATAGCAAGGGTTTTAAAAAATCTTAAAGAAACGTCACTTAAAATTAAAAAATCCTGAGGAAGCTAGCCAAAAAGAAGAAATTTCGTTGAATTCAAGTTGGGGAAATTGTGCATTTCTACTTTGTTTGAAACTTGTGAAAAATACTTTTTGCTTATATGTATGTTTAATGGATGAAAATTTATATATTTCAACCATGCAAAAAACATTTGCATTTTAATCAGAAAAGAAAACTCCAATAACAAAGTAATTATACTGAGATATAATAACAAGCTAAGGAATTAAAAGCCGATGTTCTAAACAAGTCCAATTTTGTATATGGCTGATGTTACCTAAGTTCATAGGCAGATTAGATTTTACAATACCGAATTTGTACAAGAACAGTAATCTTCAGAAAAATTTTAATTTTGTCTGAAATACAGAGAGAATAAACGTAAACTAAAATGGTACTAGATATCTTTTGTTTTCTGAAAATGTAAGTGGCTGGCATCATTATTTTTTGAGTTTTGAAAATGCTGCAACTTTTCCTAGAGCTCCAGTAACGTTAAATGAACTTTTTGATTATGACTAGAAATTATCAGACAAGCCAGATAAAAACTGAACATGTTTCTGACTTATTTTGCCGAAAGCTGTAAGAGCAGTTTCTGGTGCTCGCAAAAATTTCGTGGAATCAGTTTCTTATTCGCTTATTTAGCGATTTAAACTTATTTAGCTTAATTAAAAATTCAGCGTAACTACATACACATAATTAATAAATTAAATTTTATTTGCTAGTAATCTCCTTTAAAAGTCAACTTGCATTCGATTGAATTATTCATCGAAATTCGTATATATAATGCAAAAATATTCATCGAAAATGTGCTCAAATAATATAAATATAGCATATTCATACCGTGTATAACTAATTTTAAATTTTAATTTTAAAGCTATATATAGAGTAAAGTTTAACTATGCTATATATAAGCAAAAATCTCAAATTGCAAAAATTGCAAATTTCATGTTCGTGCATTGAAATATATAACTGTATAAAATATAATTCAAACGTTATTACAATGTTCTAGTAACTACAAAAAAGCGAAAAATTGTGCAAAAATTGTCCAAAAACCAGAAAAAAGTTCGATTTTTGTAGTGTTAAAGAGCTGGTTCCGGTTCCGGTTTTTTAAAGCCAGTTCCGGTTCCGGTTTTTTAAAGCCAGTTCCGGTTCCGATTTTTTTAGTTCCGGTCGATCCCTAGTATATAAGTATATACGTATATATATATATATATATATATATATATATATATATATATATATATATATATATATATATATATTTCAATTTCCCACTCGTTTTTCACTCATTTCGCACATTGTAATCTGCTAGCAGAGCTCTATAAAAGGTAAAAAGGTAAAGGTTACCCCTGGAGAAGTCTCCCACCCTTACAGGGTATAGGGGGCCGGTGCTCATCCCCGGTTTCGTTGCCCTTGAGCCAGGAGTGCCACCTCTAATGATGACTGCAACCGTGGAGGAGGGGCCAGCTCCTCAAGGCAGATGCCCTACACAGTCTCCTGTTACCTTCCCACATTCGTGGTACCCATTTACCGACCAATTAAGGATGGATAGCTGGGTTGGCTAGAGCCCACGGAGAACCGATATGTGCTTAGTCCCTTGCTCAAGGGGATTTGTGAAAGCTTTGTGGCAGCGGGGATTCGAACCTCGGACTTTCGGATCCAAAGTCGAACGCCTTAATCACTCGGCCATCACGGCACAAAGCTCTATAAAACTTCTCATTGTTGGTCAAATACGTATTCTTAGCTTAAATCCTGCCATTTTTGAGAACTTTTTGCGATTCACCAAGCAAAATATAGCCCCTTTTGCAAAAAATCTCCCCGCCCTCGAAAATTTCTTGCCGCCCGGAAGCCCCCACAGGCATAGTTTCCTTTGGGGGGGGGGGGGGTATCCACAGTTTCCCTGGAAATTTTGGTTGGGGGAGGGGCAAGCTATAGAAATTTGGTGGTCGACCCGCGAAATGCAATGGGGGGTACACCCCCCCGAACCCCCCCAAAATTGGAACATCAAAAAATCCAAAAAATGGCCTAAAAATGCAAAATTTTCTGTATTTTAATGCTTTTTCCGAGAAAACAAGGCTTGTTTTGACAGTTTTAGGCGTTTATACGCGGTTTTAAAGCGATTTTAAGTCAAAATTTGAGAAAAATTTTTCAAAAAATGACCATTTTTGGGCATAATTTAGCTAACTTTTTGGCTCCAAAAACGGTTGGGGGGGTGGGGTGGGGGTACCCGAAAGTTGGGGGAGGGGATGTTGAAAATTTTTGGGGGGGGGGCAAAGGGGGGCGAAAATTTTGGGGGGGGAGTACCACCCCCCAACCCCCCCCTGGGGAAACTATGGGGGTATCCCCCCCAAGCCTTTTTTCAACCCTCCCCCAAAACTTTTTGTGGGGGGACGTCCCCCCCAACTGGGGGGGGGGGGGGGAGGGGGGTAGGCGCGCCGAAGGCGCGTAAAGTGGCCAAAAATTGGGTATTTTTAGGGTAAATTTTGAAAAAATTTTCAAAAATGTCGAAATTTTTGGCTTGAACTGTTTATTATTATGAGAAATACACGTTTTTAACTGTATTATGGATCTTATGACTCAATATTGACCTTATTTTGGACTTGGAAACATGTTGGCAATCAAGTTTTTGAGTTTAAAACCACTGTCTAATGTTAAAATTACTTTATGGTTAGATGTTTTTCATCATTAGAAACGGCTGAAAATGCGATTTTTGGCATAAAAAATGAAAAATTTTTTAGGGGGAGGGGAGGGGGGATCCTGGGGGGGGTTGGGGGGGTCGCCAGAGGGAGCCCCCCCAGCCAATGTTGGGGGGGGGGGGAGCCTCCCCCACCCCAAATCTCCGTTACACCTATGGTGTCCCCCCCAAAATTTTTGACCAAATTTACCCCCCCCAGATTTTTTGACTTACCCTCCCCCAACTTTTGGCTACCCCCCCAACGATTTTTGGACCCAGAAAGTTAGCTAAATTTGGTCGAAAAATGGTCATTTTTTGAAAAATTTTTCTAAAATTTTGACCTAAAATCGCTTTAAAACGGTGCAAAAGTGCCGAAAACGTTAAGAACAAGCCTTATTTTGATGAAAAAAGAGCTAAATTACAGAAAATTTTGCATTTTTTGGCCATTTTTCGAAATTTCTGAGGTCCGAATTCTGGGGGGGGAGGTTGGGGGGGGTTCCCCCATCACATTTCGGAGGCAGTGGCGGCGCCAGGGGTGTCGGGCCCCCCCTTGAAAAATTTTTCAGCTGTTTATATGCATAATTTGAGTGTTTTTAAGAAATTTTTTTAAAAAATCGGCAAATTTTTGCCAAAAATCGAAAAATTTTTGCTAAAAAATCGAAAAATTTTTTCTAAAATTTGAGAATTTTTTGGGAAATGAAGGTAAAATTTGCTAAAATTAGGCAAAAATTTTGGATTTCCCAAAAAAAGGTCGCCGGATTCTTCGGTCGGGCCCCCCCCTTCAAAAATTCCTGGCGCCGCTACTGTTCGGAGGTCGGCCATGATTTACCCCCCCCCAGGCCCCAGCCCAGACCCAAAGTTCCAGGGAAACTATGTCCACAGGAAGAACTTTGGTGGGTAAAATCGTTGTAAATTGCTGCGCAAGGTACAACGATTTTACCATGATTTTACAACGAAATTTTAATGAAATTTTAATATTTTTTAATGGATTTACAATGATTATATCCGCTTTTACCATGTGAGTTTAACGGATTTACAATGGTTTTACATCGATTCTTATACGTATTTACAATAATTTTACCGCATTGTAAAATTGTGGTAAATCTGTTGTAAAATCGTTGTAAATGAAATTGGACCAATTTACAATGTTTTTACAACTTTTACAACGAATTTACAACGTCTTTATAACAATTTTACCACATGGTACATTTGCCGTAAAATCGTTGTAAATTTTTACAACGTTTTTACAATGCTTTTGAAAAAGCTTTAACAAATTTACAACATCTTTACCACATTGTAAATTTGTTTTAAAACTGTTGTAAAAGCGTTGTAAACAACGCGGTAAAAAACAACGCGGTAAAATTATTGTAAATACGTATTAGAATCTATGTAAACCCATTGTAAATCCGTTAAACTCACATGATAAAAGCGGACATAATCATTGTAAATCCATTAAAAAATATTAAAATTTCATTAAATTTTCGTTGTAAAATCTTGGTAAAATCGTTGTACCTTGCGCAGCAATTTACAACGATTTTACCCACCAAAGTTCTCCCTGTGCCCCCTCCGGAAAAAACCCTAAAAAATACCCTGATTGCAGTTGTATCGACTTTATAAAAGCTACACGTCTCTGCATTTCATATTTCCTGAAATTCTGAAAAGTTTCTTGCTCTTTGATCTGTTTTCTTCTAACCCGAAAGCAATTCTTCTAACAGAACAACAACAAATATTTTCAAGCCTGTTCCTTCTTTACGAGTTGCCGTAGCTCAGTGGCAGAGCAACCCAGGCTTTCGAGTCTGGGGGTCCCGGGTTCAAGTCCCGGCGGACACTTCCGTAACAGGCGTGGCAACTGTATAGACACTGTTCTGGGTTTTCTCTAGGCCAAAAAAGTGAGGTGGACAGAGCCCCCCCCCCACTTGGGGGGAGGGGGGAGACCACAAGTGAGGGGCGAAATAAAATGAGCTAAAAATGCTAAAAATACCGTAAAAATTATATACGTGTTTTCTACATACACTCATAGTTTCCCTGGAAATTTTGGTTGGGGGGGGTGGTGGTCGACCCCCGAAATGTGATGGGGACTGGGGAGTACCCCCCCGAACCCCCGCCCAAATTTGGACCTCAGAAAATTCAAAAAATGGCATAAAACGCAAAATTTTCAGTATTGTAACGCTTTTTTGTCAAAACAACGCTTCTTTTTATCCGTTTAGGCGTTTTTACACCGTTTTAAACCGATTTTAAGCCAAAATTTGAGAAAGTTTTTTAAAAATGACCATTTTTAGCAAAATTTAGTTAACTTTCTGGCCCCAAAAAGTGCTGGGGGGAGGTTGGGGGGGTAACCAAAGTGGGGGGAGGGATAGTCAAAAAATCTGGGGGGGGGGGGCTAAAGTTGGTCGAAAGTTTTGGGGGGATACCAAGGGGAAACTATGCATACACTGCTACAACTAAGCTCGAAAGTGCTCAAAAATCAAGTTTTAGAACCAAAATAGACGACGACGCCTGAAAAATTTTGACCAAATGTCCTTAGAATTTGGCATTTTCAGGGCACCTAATAGTGAGTGGGGAGCTAAGCTGGTTTCTTTTCGGGTATTTTTGACTCCTACGGCTTTAATCCTTTACGCAAAGGGCTAAAACTTACGAAATAACCTATTCCGTGCTCTTTAACGTTTCAGGAGCAGTCCCTTATTCTTAGGCCAAAAGATAAGAAAGTTTTGGTTTTTGGCCTTAAGGGGGCGCTTGCATTATCTGGATTATAGATATAAAATTTAGACCGATAGCTCAATTTTAAAGAAATCCCAACCAAACTTACTTTGGTTGGCGGGGCATCTTTTGAGAAAATTTCGGCAACGGAGACCACGTGCTTGGCTAGCTACCGGTATGGCTTAACATTTCGAAATTTTATGAAGGCTGCCAACGACAACGTCTAATGCACTAGGTGAAAGAGCATAAAAAGCCCGTTACAACGATGTGCCTATGTCTCCTGTACGTGGTTGCAATCAAAAGTTACAGGCGGTTGAATATATGACAAAGTTACGTTTACCATTCTCAACGCGAATGCCAATGTAAAAATTAATCGTTCGGAAATGAATTCTACAGGGCTTTTCACGTTGCTTTTGTCTTGGATTTGTTTATTATTTCATGAAATACGCTGTGCGACTTATTAAAAGCATAATATTTGCGAAAAACTGAAGTGATTAGTGCTAAATTCTTCAATTTGATTTTCTCATAAATGTTGCGACCAAACTCGCTCAAATTTTGCATGCACGTTTATTTGACGGGTACGCAGGGGCAATTTTTTTAGTTTTTGTTTAAATCGTATAATCCGTGAGATATTGACTTTCAAAGTTTTCGAATATTCATAAAATACTCAAAACTGCATAAATCGAAAACTGAAAAAATTGCCCCTGCGTTATGTTCATTTACGCATTTGTGCCAAATTTGAGCTAATTTCATTCAGCCGTTAACGAGTGACGGCGTTTTGAAAATTACAGCTTATCCCTCTTGTGTAAGTCGCAGGCCAAGCATTGAATTATTCAAATTCTACATATTGCTAGCATTTAGCACCAGCTACCTATGCTGAAAGTTTGAAATAGATTCGTTGGAAAATAAACTCAGGAGGACCGTTCCCGGTAATGCAAGCGCCCCCTTAAGCTCCCAGTAGGTAGACAAGACACGGGATTGGTTGGTATGGCTGGAAAGAGGACTCGAAAATGAACATTTTT
Organism: Trissonchulus latispiculum; assembly: GCA_030248195.1. Taxonomy (NCBI): domain Eukaryota; kingdom Metazoa; phylum Nematoda; class Enoplea; order Enoplida; family Ironidae; genus Trissonchulus; species Trissonchulus latispiculum. The sequence continues at coordinate 3,518 of JASAND010026224.1, read as the reverse complement.
GCTTTTACAATCTTTGAGCTATCTCCAGTGGTTAAGTCAGTATAAGCAAAAAACTGTTTTTAGGGTCAAAAAATGGCCATTTTCGAGGAAATCAGTTTTTTTTCAAAATTACTGCCACATGTTAAGGACAAAATGGACTTAGTTATACTCAGTCGATACATCGTCCAAATGCACATTTTATGAATGCCTATTAGCCTGACTTTATTGCTTTCAGCTAGAGATTTGGCCGAAAAACCATTTTGGCAAAACTGCTATTATTTTGTTTCGAACATCGACTTCTCAAAAACTACTCGACGGATTCCAGAGATTTTCGGCAGAATCTAAGTTCGCGCTTCTGCGGAGGGACGTTTTTCTTGGTTTGTGCTAAAACATATTGAGTAGCAAGAAAACTCAATGCGAAGTGGCGAATTCTCGTGTACTGTGCATTTGGCCGATTTTCTCGACCGCTAAGATCTGCTGAGCGAAATCCAAAAAACGTCCCTCGGCCCATATGTCCTTCATATCGATCCACAAAAAGAACTTTTGGCCGATTCTTCGGTTTTGATAAATCCATGTTCAAAAACTTTTGGTCTATATTCATCCTGTTAGATGCCAGCTTATCAAAAAATTTCTGCTATTTTTCGCTAATTTTGCCAGTTCTGTAAGCTCATGTGAATGTACAGATAATAAGCTTTAAAACGATGTTTAAAGCTCTTTGCAACTCCCAAAATTGCGAAAGTTATAGCGTTTCAAAAAAATCACCACAAAAGTCCTGCGCAAAAGGATACCACCACCTTAAATTTAATTTTTCTGAATTTCTGCTTAGGCTACGTATATTATACCTAAACTTTATGGTCCAATTTTGATTTTCTACTTGACGCTACCAAAAAATTTTTCAATTAAATTTTAGGATCCAACTTTAGTTTTCTATGAGGCCATGCTGCCCAAAATTTTTTTAGTTTAGGATCTTAATTTGGTTTTCTACGCAAAACTAAGATTTTTCGATTAAATTTTTATATCGTATATATATATATATATATAAATATATATATATATATATATATATATAAATTTTCTTGCGACCATGCTGTCCAAAATTTTTACGATTAAACTTTAGGATACAATTATGATTTGCTATTTGACCATGCTACCAAAAAACTTTTCAATTCAATTTTAGCATCCAATTTTGATATTATGTGGGGCCATGTTGCCCAAAGTTTCGTCGATTAAATTCGACGATCCTATAATTTAATTTTCTGTGGTTCTATGCTGCCCAAATATTTTTGATTAAATAACTGCTCAATGTCTTTGATTAATTGTATTAATTTCTTGAACATTTGTGTGATGTGTTTCAGGTTCAATCCACTACTCTGGATCACTTTTTCGCTAATGTGCACCTTCAGTATTTTGGCCGGTAAATCTGGTTCCACTGCACGTTTTACCGTTCGATGCTTAGTAGCTGGCTGAAACTGGTGGGCAATGGTGTCAAGTAAATAATAAACTTCTTCGATTCTATGGTAGACTTCCAAATTTATATGTATGCAATTTCTGGTCTTACGCATATATACATTAGCTTTGGCATTCTTTACGTTTACAGTCAGTTAGATGGAACTTCTAAGTGTTGTGCTTGATTAGACGATAGAAGCTCCGAACCGAATAAATTTTTGTTTGTTTCTTCGCTTCATCAATTCGCGATTTCATTTATTCATTTAATTTTTGCATTTGACGGAAGACGGTTTCAATTGCCTTGCCTCCTCCAGTTTTGGACTGGATGAGCCGTTATTGGGGTGCAGCACGTCCTCTGCTCCTTCGAATGTAATTTGTAACATTCTTTGTAAGCATTTAGCATTTTTGTTGTATGCGTCCAAGTATTTTTGAGTGTTGGTAAACTAAAAATTTTAGCATAAAGCTTGTAATTGGCTTTGCAAAGTTCTTGTTTACTCCATTTGCACTTGCCGTACTAATTCAAAACCTGGATTCAAAAATAATCATTCTTATTTACTTCTCAATTTTCTCGACCTCATGTCGGCGTAAACAGACTCAGTTCTCAAAATATTTTTAATTTTAGGCATAATGCTGCTAGCTTAGCCGGATTTGGAAAGGCTGCACTGCTTGAAGCTGGCTTGGGGGACACTTCCTCCACCTCCCTCTCCTTCCTTCCAAACCCTCCATGCCTCCTATCCCTTCTGTCCTCGTAACAATTTTTAGTTGTTTATTGCATTGTATATATTTCTTGTTCATGGATTTGAATTTTTCCTTATTGTTGCTTGTTTGTTGATGTTGTTGTTTGATTGTTGTTAATTTATTGTTCGTTGCGTTACATTGTGTGTGTAGGATACTTAGCGAAAGGGTTTGCTTTTCTTCGGTATAGGATAGTGGTGTGCTCTAGTAGTGGCTTGTAAATAAGGATTGGCATAATGGGTAAGATATTCTCAACGAGTCAATATGTTTGCAACTTTTATGCCGTTCTATAGGCACTACAAATTAGTAAAAAGTCAAAAATTGTGGTTTAACAAATTTTTGGCTCCTACTGCAGGCTCCCTCAATTGCCACGCCTAAGTATGATATTAAAAGATGCAGGGCACCCTGGTGCACATTTCCACCAAGTTTCAGCCAAATCCATCCAGGGGTTAATGTTTAATAGCCATTTTCCCGGTAATGGATGCGCCACCCCAAAGTATATTATCTGAACATTCACATGAGCTTACGAAACTGGCAAAATTAGCAAAATAATAGCAGAAATTTTTTTAACATGCTGACATCTAACAGGATGAATTTCGAACCAAACATTTTAAACATCGATTTCTCAAAACTGAAGAATCGGCCAAAAGTTCTTTTTGTGCCAGTATATCAAGGACAGCAGGCCGAGGGACGCCTTTTTGATTTGGCTCAGCAGGTCTGAATGTTGTCGAGAAAATCGGCCAAATGCAAAGTAATATTTCGAAATTTCGCAACTTCGCATTGACTTTTCTTTACCACTCGATACGTTTTTAGCCCAAACCAAGATAAACGTCCTCCGCAGAACTGAACTCTCAATTCTGCTAAAATCTCCGGAATCCGTCGAGTAGTTTTTAATAAATCGATATTCGAAACAAAATAACAGCAGTTTTGCCAAAAATGGCTTTTCGGCCGAATCTCTGGCTTAAAAGCAATAAAATCCGGCTAATACGCATTCATAAAAATGGGCATTTGGATGCTGCATCGACTGCATAAAATGTCAACTTTGTTCTACCACGTGGCCGTAATTTTGAAAAAACTGATTTCCCTCGAAAATCGCCATTTTTTTACCATAAAACAGTTTTTTGCTTATATCATCTTCTAAGGGGTGATTCCTTTTGTGCACATATTGTTATTTGGCGGCGTAAATCAAGATGAAATTTTATGAAACTTTCCGAAATAAGTTCTTTTAGCGTTCTAACACCCTCCGCGCAATCCCGATACAAAAATTAGAGATTTCCGGTCAGAGTGGTTTTCCTCAATTTCTGCTGCTGCTATACAGTTATGACTATATTCATTCGAAAGATCTCATTGAGCTTCAC
>JASAND010026222.1:0-27711 GCA_030248195.1 Trissonchulus latispiculum | reverse complement strand
ATTCAAAAGGCACGAGCTGTTCACGGAATTGTGACCTCTTAAAACAATTAAAAAATCATTGAAATGTTTCAAACTCTGATAATTGTTTAATTAAATAATTAATTAATGACTAACCTGTTCTTTTTCCCTGGGAGGTGTATCATCTTCACTGTCTGAACTGGTATAGGAGGCTGAAAGAAATAAAAACAAAATCAATTAATTGTAAAGATATGTAAGACTTATCTTCATCTTTTTAAATTAATTAACTCTAATAGTCACTAAATTATTCTATATCATAACAAACAATTTCCACTTCTTCAGTGTCTGTTTGGCAACCATGAATAACCCTGTAAGCTTCAGTAAACTAAAGTTTATTAGGCTCCAGTACTCCAGTAATTCAGTAGCAAGTCACGGCGGTTGGTCTTACAGGACTAATGTCTTTAAGTTTAAATTATGAACGCCTAAACCAGGGTCAGGCAGCTTAAGTTACACTAATAACATTAGGTAAAGGTTAGCTTGGTTGGTTAATGTGAAATAGAGACCTGCACGGGCCGAATTTTTACGGCCCGGCCCAGCCCGGCCCGTGAAAAATTTTTCTCGGCCCGCCCGGCCCGGCCCGTGAAAGGTTTCGGCCCGCTCGGCCCGGCCCGTCAAATTTTTCGGCCCGCCCGGCCCGGCCCGTGAAATTTTTATTTTTTCAGAAAATGCATAATTTCAAAAAATTCTAAATTTATTATTGAAATTCAGTTTGAAGTCTCTATGTTGTAATCGCAAAAATTACGTCAATGAATTGAGAGATTTGACATTAATTTGAGCATAAACTTTTGCAATTAATAGTTTAAATTGCGTTTTCTAAATTTAAACAGTTTGAAATGCTGTTTTGACTGTTATGAACACCAAGGTTATGCTGCACACTGTGGTGGTTGTGTTTACACTTTATTTGGTTGTGTGGCTGAGGCTTTCACTCAGCGAAGATTCTTTTGAATTATTCTTCCTATGGCTAGGATTCAGGCAATAAAATATCAAACCAAAAATCCACTAGTCCCTAAAGATAGTACATAAGTCATAACAAATAGAAAAACGCAAACCAAAACTGAAACTGTGTGTGAAACTTTGCTGAGATTTTCCTGCTTACCCGAATGTGAAATCCACACAGTCTGAGCCCATCCCCCTTCCCAAAGAAACGATAGCAAACGATACCATGTGAAGAATCACCTACATTCGATGGAGCATAGAAAATCTTAGATTTTGGACTCTCAGGCCCATGTCCTAATTTTCATTTTCTAGATAAAATCCAACGAAATCATTGCTTCAAAACTAGATCCAAGTTTGACAGGGAAGTACAAATATTATGACGACACTACAGCGACAAGCATTTAACAAAACTGGACGATTAAGTTCAGTTTATATTTATTTCATTGCTGCTAGTTTTTGAACCATTGAAGTTTAAAGGTGGTAAAAACTGGTAAAAATGTGTTTGTAACTGAAAATATGCTTTAACAGCCAAAAATTTCCCCCAACCAAAAATACCGGGTCAAGACCGGGTCAGGGCTCCTGACCCGGTGACCCGGTGACCCGGTCCATATAGTGACCCGAACTGACCCGGTGACCCGGTGACCCGGTGACCCGGTTTCATCTCTGCTGCACAGCATCTGAAACGATAAAGGCCAGTTCACACTACAGATGAGGACGAGCCGGACTTTTCCGGCTCGGCTCGGCTCGGCTCGCGAGAAAATGAGGTTGGCTCGGCTCGGCTCGGCTCGCGGTCACACCCGGCTCGGCTCGGCTCGGCTCGGGAAGATTTTGGAAGTGGGTAGCAGAGATGAAACCGGGTCACTATTTACTGACCCGGTGACCCGGTGACCCGGTCGACCCCTGACCCGGTGACCCGGTGACCCGGTGACCCGGTATTTTTGAAAATTCAGGTTTAAGCATGGAAAAATTAAAATATTCTTATAGTCGGGTGCTGTGGGTGTTCTTTGATCTTTTTAAACATTTTTTGCGCCTAAAATAAAAAGTTGGTCAACATTTTTGCTTTTTTAAAAGTAACTTTGAAAACAACATTGTAAGCATAAAACCGGACCAAAACCATGATTTACATGGTTTCGCACTCGCGCTTATGAAGTGAACTACGTAACTTGTTCAAACAGTTTGGAACAAACCTACTTTGACAAAGTCAGCACATCATCTAATTCAAATTATAGGGTTTAACGTAAACACGTTTGTATATTTTATTATTACTGTGGTAAAATATTTTATTTGGTTGTGTGGCTGAGGCTTTCACTCAGCGAAGATTCTTTTGAATTATTCTTCCTATGGCTAGGATTCAGGCAATAAAATATCAAACCAAAAATCCACTAGTCCCTAAAGATAGTACATAAGTCATAACAAATAGAAAAACGCAAACCAAAACTGAAACTGTGTGTGAAACTTTGCTGAGATTTTCCTGCTTACCCGAATGTGAAATCCACACAGTCTGAGCCCATCCCCCTTCCCAAAGAAACGATAGCAAACGATACCATGTGAAGAATCACCTACATTCGATGGAGCATAGAAAATCTTAGATTTTGGACTCTCAGGCCCATGTCCTAATTTTCATTTTCTAGTTAAAATCCAACGAAATCATTGCTTCAAAACTAGATCCAAGTTTGACAGGGAAGTACAAATATTATGACGACACTACAGCGACAAGCATTTAACAAAACTGGACGATTAAGTTCAGTTTATATTTATTTCATTGCTGCTAGTTTTTGAACCATTGAAGTTTAAAGGTGGTAAAAACTGGTAAAAATGTGTTTGTAACTGAAAATATGCTTTAACAGCCAAAAATTTCCCCCAACCAAAAATACCGGGTCAAGACCGGGTCAGGGCTCCTGACCCGGTGACCCGGTGACCCGGTCCATATAGTGACCCGAACTGACCCGGTGACCCGGTTTCATCTCTGGTGGGTAGGCTCGGCTCGGCTCGGCTCGCCAAGCTTGAAATTCGCTTGGAAGGTATTGAAAGCTAAAGAAAATTTAAAATTAGGATGCAAAATTGAAAACTAAAAACAGTCTTCACTGATGGTCATTTTGTTTGAAGCAGTTCTGAAATATGGGTCGAATTTTGATTTTAGGTTGGGGTCGGCTCGGCTCGGCTCGGAGTTTCAATTCTCCGGCTCGGCTCGGCTCGGCTCGGTATACATTGTTTTCGGCTCGGCTCGCGAGCCGAGCCGAGCCGAGCCGAGCCGCGAGCCAAAATCCTCATCTCTAGTTCACACTAGGCAACTTTGTGGTAACGTAGTTGAAGCAACTTGCTTCAACCAAGTTGCTCAAAAGTTGCCCAATGTGAATGTAGTGGCAACTGAGAAAAAAAGTTGCCGCAACCAAGCTGCCGCAATCGGGCGATTTCTACCGGCAACTAACACGTTTATTGGTCGATTCAAATTCTAAAAATAGGTGCGCTAGAATTTCTGCATATATATGATAGGTTGTTGCTTCAACTAGTTGAATCAACTGTTTGGGCAAGTTGCTGCAACATTTTCGTGTGGGAACAGACGTTGCGGCAACGAAGTTGCTCCAAAGTTGCCTGGTGTGAACTGGCCTTGATTTTTGAGTATCTTTTCACGAATCAAAAATGAGCATGAGCATTACTGATTATACAGATAACGCTAAAATTTGAAGGATATCCAACATTTATTTAACAATTTAATCGACTCTTTAATTTAAACAGAATACACAGTAACATTTATGAAATGAAAATGCTGAAACTAATTCCTGAAAAAGAAGTGTTAAATGTGTACGAAATATGATCAAAAAGCACAAATATCTTTGAAGGTAAAGATTTGAGTTATTTTTCATTAGTGAAATCTTGCAAAAATAATGGGAGCAGGCCGGAAACTCGGCCCGTGGCCCGGCCCGGCCCGTGAGCTTCGGCCCGCGGCCCGGCCCGGCCCGTGAACTTTGGCCGTCGGTCCGCTCGGCCCGGCCCGGGGGCCGGGCTGGGCCGGGCCGGGCCGGGCCGCGGGCCGTAATGCAGGCCTCTAATGTGAAAACATCAAAATCTGGATGGATAAACTACAAACATTTTAAGACTAAACGGAGCAACTATCCAAGGTAGCATTGTAAAAACTAGGGACCCAAAACAGTAAGCTGTAAGAGCAGCCCAGATATTAGTGGGTGACGGCTGTGGTGGAAGCTAGCAAAGATAGTTTGAATTCCCTGTTAAAGGTAATGCTACACAAGAATACCGGAGTTCGTGTTATACAACATTCCTTGATTACATAATTAAGTACGTAATGTAACGGACGTTGGGGTCTTTGGAAATGCTACAGCATTCTAAAATTAGAGTCAAATTTCTTGATCCATTCTATGAGGAAATATAATCAAGAAGAAACTGTGTTCACAGCTGGGGCCGGTTCCATAAAACTCTGACTCGCATGCTGGTACTAGCATGCGAGAACTCGCAATGCTAGTGCTAGTCGTCGAGTCAAGTGTATCATAAAACGTTTCGCTTGACTCGACGAAATTAGCTAAGCGAGTGCGGCGACTCGACAAACTAGCAGTGCTAGTGCGAGGACTAACACTGCGAATGCGAGTTCGTCAGAAAATAACTACAATCATGCAAAAAATCGCATAAAATTCAAATCTCAATGAAACTTGTAAGAAATTGCAGATATCCGAAAAAAGATTCAAAAACGTGCGTCTCTTGATTTTGAGTCTATTTTGATGAAAAATGAAAAAGTTATCAATCTTTAATTATCACTTCTTTAGTCAAAAAGACTAGAGAACTAAACGGATGCTAGTAGCGTATTAGCAAGGCAACTCGCAAGTCGAGTGCTAGTAGCTGCTCGACTGCGAGGGTTTTATGGTACACTTGAGGCACTAGACTCGACAAATAGCATGAGTCTAGTTGTCGAGTCTAGTACTCGCAAACTTTTATGGAACCGGCCCCTGGTATCAGATAAACAGTTGCACTGATACGGCAGAGTTAGAGTTATCGACCCCCAACAAAGTACATACTACTTACGTATACAAATCGTATTTAAGCCCCAACAAAAAACTCTTAGGTATATACGTACTTACATAACGTATACACAAAATAGTTTTTCTAAAAAAGTCACAGATCCACACAAAAAGCTCACACCATTCGCTGTACAAATCTCTAGTCTCTAAATCTCTAAAACTAACAGGCAGAGGACGTGCCAGAAGATAGATCATCCTGATCAATTTTTTTCCTATCATCCTTTGATGTGCCGCCTCCTCCGCCAATCCCCTGCATCAGACTTCGCCGGCTGACCAGCATGGCACGCTTGAGGCGCTGAGTGAAAATGGACATATGGGCCAGACCCTTCATGGTCTGTCGGGAGGTCCGGGTCGTATGGGAATCCGGCCCAGAGGTGGAAGGATGGCGGACCCCCAGGCGAAGACCTGGGGGATAGGGTTCGCCTAGGATCACCCCGGGAACATGATCATTCTCCTCGTCATGAGAGTCATAGGCCCGTACCGGGCTTGCAAAGTTACCATGCAGCTGGTAGGTAATAGGCATTTAGAGGGTCACAAATGGTTAGTGCTGAGAAAGTCGCCTTGACACAAACTTTGTAGGCAGCAATTGGATACGATAGTATAACCGTATCAACATCTACAGCTGAACGATAAAAAGTGATATCGTAATATTTGTAAGGTTACAGAATCAACAAAAACAGAGCGTAAAAGTTGAATAAAAAAGTTTGTGCATATATGTATAGTACGTATAATGAAGTAGCCTAATTCCAGATAATCAGTTATCAAACGCATATATACAAGGTATAGTGAGAAACCTAGCGCAAGCACCTTCAAAAGTGTTAAAAAGAAGAATTGCTGGAAAGAACAAACTTAAGTTAAACCTAAAATTTTCAGGCACGCATTCAGCTGGCCTGAAAGCGAAATTTACCTCTGAAATGAAAGGAGAGCACTTCATTCAAGCCCGACTAAGCTTGAGTTTTAGTCCGCTTTTTTCTCAATAATAAACCCATATGATTTGACTTTCACTCAGGGAGCTATAACACCTCGAAACTCGAGGACAATACGTGTAAACTTAAAGCTAAGCATTATATATATAGCTTTAATGGTGAAAGCAGAAACATGACAAACAAGGACTGAAGATAACCATTCAAGCGTATATATGGATATATAGTGGCGCTTAACAGAAGTTCCACTCTCCCGAGCTCCTCTAAAATTCCAGAAAAAATGCGGCTCCTGAGGGGTGGGGCGCGAACCCACTACCTTCCAATTGACAACAGTTCTCTCTTTAAAGCTAAGCCTAAGAAAATTCAAACTTCAATGAAACCAGGTTACAAATGGCATTAGCATCAAGAATATAGAACATAGAACATACGTACGTAAGTGGAATCGGGTAAAGCTGTATTCTAATTCTACAGTCTTCTATCTCCATTTCATTTTACAAAGATTTTGGGAAAGAACCTAATTGGTCGACAAGAAAAAATTTAACCTTTACTCCATTCCACCTATATACCTACTCTTCCAGTAGTAGTAGGCGAAACCTATCCTCGACTTTTTGTTAGCTCAATCATTAAAGGACAGAAAGGACATCCCTACAAACGCGTATGGATTTCAGCAAAAAAAGGTTTATTCAGTAACCTTAGCTACGTATTTCCAAAATGGAGTTGTACTTGTACGGAGGTTGGTAATAATAGAGCCAAGCCAACCAGCCATGTATGTATAATATACATGCGTAAGAGTGACACCGCACGGTATATATATATATACAAGGGACAAATGAACCATGAACCCGAGACAAAACCCAATTTAGAATTATTGCAATTTTACGGGGGCAAGGCCGAGATAAGGTACGTATGTAGGTGAAGTGTGAACAAAAGCAGATTTTATTCTTTAGTACTTACCAGGCGAACTGGGTATTTTAATGTTGTCCCTATAGAAACATACGTACGATCATAAGCCTTGGTAATAAAAAGCGAGCTTTACCTACCTACAGATAAGGATAAGGGTTAAAGTGACGGGGAAACCATAGGACAGCGCACTCGTCAAACAGAAGCTATATGTGTAATGTAACAAACAACCAAAAAATCCATTCACACCGCACTCAAATAAGCCACATTTTATGCATACAAAATAGTTTTACAAGACATCAAACTCAGCAAACTAAGAAAAGCTATACGTTTACATATATATATATATATATATATATATATATATATATATATATATATATATATATATATATATATATATATATATATATATATATATGTAAATGTATACATACATATATATGTATGTATATATATATTTATATATATGTATGTATATACATGCATCTTTCCTGTCTTGTGAGCACCGTCAAATAACGCGTTCCTCCGCGGCAGCGCCTAGGCTTACCGAGAGCGTGTTAGGCTTACCGAGAGCGTGCTTTTACACGTCTAAGCCTAAGCCATTTTTTAAGCATAAGCTCAGCTTAATTAATTAAGCTAATTAGCATTTTCAAAAAAAATTTTTTGCTCACAGAGCAGGTAAACTTCACATCTCTATGAGCATGTCTCTATGAGCACTGCTCATAAGAACTGTCTCTATGAGCAAAATGCACATACAACCGTCTCTGTGAGCACTTTTTGCTCATAGAGCATACTGAGCGTGTACAATTAGCGTATGCAACATGCTCATATAACATATTAGCTGCTGGTATATATATTTATATATAATATTTACCAACGAATGCTAAGGTAGTTAAAAAATTTAAAACTTTATATCTCAAAAATTGTTGTGTCAAAATCTTAAGCTTAACGTTTACAGCAACAATAAAGCTATTAGCAAAATGCTCTTATGCCATCAAATACGGAGAGCAAGACTAGATCATGCGGACAGTAGTTTTTTGAACAGATTTTGGATTTGCTTCGCAGCAAAATCAGCAGTTAAGATATTGAAAAAACGAAGAAGACATCTGAACCAAAAAAACAGTTGGTGCACTTGTCTGCGCTGACACTTTCGTTTCAAGACCAAAAATTTAATCTAGTTTCAAAGAAATCTCCTAAGCGAGATACAGAGAACCACACATATGAACCACACACACCCCTTAATCAACACTGACTAGACTTATACTAATTAAAAAACTGACTGAAACAAACCAAAACCCAGCGTAAAAAAATGAAGTTACACATGCGCATAGCTAAAGACAAGGAAAAAGGTTTCATACATATTATGTCAAACTCCTATGTCAGCCGAAGTCACCCAAGTCTAGTCAAGTCAAGATCATAAGACCAAGAAAAGGGGGGGAGCATGACAAATTAGCTAGATTCAATTGAATAAAGCCAAGAAACCAGGGGTCGGACCGGGAACAAAGAACCAGCCAGGCAAGGAGCAGTGGACCAGAAATATTAAGATAAAGCTCAAGACTCTGGAGGGAAAGACAGTAAGAGAAACGTTATGCTAAGGTAAAACCTAATATTATATGCAAAGTAGAAATTTCCTAAACGTTATCCAATCTTGCGTACCACAACCAAGCAAACGAGCAAGCATGTGCATGAAAGTTTAGCTATGAAGGGATATTCAGGATTTTTTAGGATTTTCTAGAATTATATAACAATATATGAGCCGGACGTTTTTTAGACTACTATTAAGGTAAAAATGTCAAAAATGTAAGCAGCATAGCGTAGCTGGAAAGAAAGTGTTTTCCATTTCTCTTTCATCGAATTCCTATAACTTTGCTACTTTGTTCAATTTGAGACACACTGTGGACGGAAAAATCGAACAATTGAGGAAACGTCAAATATAACATAACATAATATAAATATAATATAACAATGTCAAAGCCAACGATGTAACACATGTAGGCTTAGTCTAGCATAAAAATTAGTTTGTTACAATTGCACGCTACACCGTGCAGTACAATTGTACTGCACGATGTGGCGTGCAGTACAATTGTACTGCACGGTAAGGCTTCGTTGCTCTCCTGTCGGAGTGTGCAGCGAGGCAGCAGACAGCCAGCAGGACTGACTGCTCTGATCTAGAATTTCTCCTCCTTATATACTTTCCGCCAACATAAATATGCAAATTAGGTTGAACAGCATTTAAACAACTGAAAATTAGAATAAAAGTCAGTCCTTCAAGACATGACATTCCAGAAGACGAAAGCCTTCTGGCTTTTTGAGCCCTAGCCAGTTGTAGCACTGCTTGCTGTGCTCACAGAAATTTGTGAGCTCACTTGCAGGCGAAGCCCTCGTGAAGGGCACTCGTACTATTCGCGCACTCGTGCCCTTCACTCGGAGCTTCGCCTGCTAGTGTGCATACAAATCTCTGAGAGCACTCCTGGCAGTGCTACAACTTACACTTATATGGCGGATTTAATGCGGATAAAGCACCAAGTAATCGTCATAATAACATAATTAAAATCATATATATACAATTAACAATTACGTACTAATATGATAATAATACCTACCCCACTGTACCAAATGCTTCATGGGAACAGAACCAAAGCTTAGGGAATTCCAGCGATGAGAACTTAGGTAGAAATCACTGAAAGGTCAATGATATACTATTTATGTTGACTGAGTATAAAAAACAAAACATCTACCAACACAAAACTGTGCATATATATATATTGTCAGATATATATATATATATATATATATATATATATATATATATATATATATAGATATATATATATATATATATATATATATATATATATATACTCTCAACTGAGAAACGGATAAAATTAGCGGAGTGATATCTAGGTATATAACAAAAGCTCTCTGTCTAAACTTAAATTGGTATTATCCTCCAGTTGTAGCCACGCCCACCAAATATTAACCAATCAAATGAAAAACAAGTTAACAAGCTATGAAAGACGGACGTGTTTTTCAACAGGTTCAGCTATGTAGATTATCTGCGGATATTCAAGTGGGAGACGAAAATAGGGTTCAATCAAAGGTGAAGTTTACTTAAAAATGAAACAATCAAAAATATATATATGTACTGGGCGTTTTCTAGGCGAAAAAAGTGGGGGTGGGGAGAGTGGGGGGACCCAAAAGTAGGGGGGATCTAAAGTGGTCTAAAATCGCTAAAATGCAGTAAAAATAGCCTGTTTTCTAGATATATATACTGCTATAACTATGCTTAAAAGTCCTCAAAAATTGACTTTGAGTACCAAAATAGACGATTTTTAAGCAAAAAATTCCGGCGGAGCCGGAAAATTTTGAAAATTTTGACCAAAAATCCTTAAAATTTGGCATTTTCTGGGCACCTTATAGTGAGAGGGTGGGAAGCCCAAAAACGTGGGGGTGGGGTCGAGTGGGGGGAACCCAAAAAGTGGGCCCCCCCACCCCACCCCCAGTAAAAAAAGCCCAGACGTTTTATATATAGGTACCGCAAATATACCATTCCGAAATCCGAGTTTCAATAAAACTTTAATTAGACATCAAAAACTAACCGAAAAAGGGAAAAACCAGGCAATTTCCAAATTCAATAATGAAAAAAATATGAAGGGGCGTACCAGGAAGGGCCTAGTCTGCTTCGGGCTCCTGCCTCCCTCCCCGCTCCCCTTCGTAAAACCTTTGGAGAAGGGAAACCTGGAAAAAAGGCCAAAATCCGTGTCTAGAATTTAATCAGTTTTCAAATGTACATAGTAAAAGGCGGGGTAGGGGTGGGAGAGTGGTAAAGGAACGATGAAAACCACAGAATGCAATTAAATCTGGAAATTAGTTCCCCATTTCTTGGCGTTATGTCTCAGGAGGGTACAGACAAAGTCAAACATTCACCCCCACAGAGTTCACAGGTCGGTTAAGACTAAGCTTTTAGCATAAAGGTGGCCAACAAATCAGAAACTATGATAATGTTTGCAAATAATTTTCTAAGAGAAAGAGGTGTCTGCTCATTTGCCAGTATAAAGTTTTGTAACTGTGTTAAAGGTTTGTTTACCTACGTATATATATATATAGAGGTATATAGAGAGATTTTTAAGAGGATTTTACTAAAGAAAAGCACTGAGAACAATTTTGCTAGAGGAAAGATTTCCCAATTTCATTCGTTTATTGAAACATTTCGTGCGAAAACCATGAAATTCATACGATTTTTTTCGGGTTTGATAGGTGCTGAAGTAATAATTTCTTTTCTTATATACATCAACTGAACCGAATATCAACAGTTCGCTAGAAATGTGCTACAGTCAGCAAAATGGAAGGGTTCCAGAAACGTAGCAAAAATAGGGTATATGAGAGATAATAAGCCAAATATTTGGGTCCAAAATAGCACAGAGGTCTATTAAGTGAGCCATATAAACGAAGGGGGGGGGGAGAAACCTCAAAGCTAAACTTATCTTTGACAACGGAGAGTCAGACACAACTTTCTCCGAACCTAACGAAAAAGGAAAGGCAAAACTAGGTTAAATAAAAGTCCAATGTAAGTCCAGGCAAGGCATAGGAGGTATATCTGTAAAGTTAGAGCAAAGGAAAACCTAAAACGGAGGAAGAGTAGGGTATAGGAAGGGGAAGCAAACTAAGCTGAGAGAGAACCCCAAAGTCAAAGTCTATATGCAGTTAGGGGGGAGGAGACGAATATCGAATGTCAGTCTCGGCAAACAAAATGCCAACTAAAAAGTTAAACTGCACCTGCACCGACGCAGGACTTTAGTAATGTCTACATTTTTTATATATAATTAATAGGGATATGGTATTGCAGATCCTTGGGCACTACAATATCGGGATCTTTTGCGCTTTCCCCCCCAGCCCTAACTTTTGATTTTTTTGACCAATAACTTTGAAATTCGGTGTGGGTGCATACTGGAGGCTGGTGAATTCAAAAATTCAAAAATTTTAAAATTTTAAAAAATTTTAAAAAATTTTAAATTATTGTTTGGTAAGGGGGGACCAAGGGGAACCAAAAATTTTTTTGAAAAAAATTTTGCTAAAAACAAGTATACAGGGGGTTTCTGGGGCGCTGAGCACGAATCTGAAATCCGTTTTTCGATTCAGCTTTTCGTTAGCTCAGTATAAGCTTACATGTTATGCTTACAACTTTAGCTTATACTGAGCTAACGAAAAGCAGAATCGAAAAACGGACTTCAGATTCGTGCTCAGCGCCCCAGAAAACCCCTGTATGCTTGTTTTTAGCAAAATTTTTTCAAAAAATTTTTTGGTTCCCCTTGGTCCCCCCCTTACCAAACAAAAATTTAAAATTTTTTAAAAATTTTAAAATTTTTGAATTTTTGAATTCACCAGCCTCCAGTATGCACCCACACCAAATTACAAAGTTATTGGTCAAAAAATCAAAAGTTAGGGCTGGGGGGGGGGAAGCGCAAAAGATCCCAAAAAAAATCAAAAGTTAGGGCTGGGGGGGGGGAAGCGCAAAAGATCCCAATATCGATGGGGGTGAGAACGAAGACGTTTAGCGAGAAAGTTCAATGTGTTAAAGAAAAGAGTCTGAACGGAAAATAAAATTCGTGAGTACGTAACAAACACAAAACATCACTGATTTTCACTTAAACATAGCAACGCGTACCAATGGTTCATAAGCTTTAGCTGAAAAGCTTGAAACATTTGGGTGTGGGTAAAACCCGGCCCCGGCTCCGGCCCCGGCCCCGGCGCACCTGGGTAAAACACGGCCCCGGCCCCGGCGCATGCATTTGTTTTAGGTGGATAAAACACGGCCCCGGCCCCGGCCCCGGCCCCGGCGCAGGGTAAAACCCGGCCCCAATGTTTAGAAAACCCGGCGCAATTAAACACGTGCGCATACGTGTGTATTACGCATGCAAATACAGAATACATTGTCTTACGATAATGCAAACAGTACATATAATCCCTTGCAACAATGGAAAAGTATATATACACATTGTTTTGTTTTCATTATGATTTTTTCACAGTTAAGTCACGCAATTACATATTTTTCTTATACATTGCGTTTAATGAAACATTTGCATATAATGAAATAAATGCATAGCAAAAGTTTTGAATTTATTTTCACCATACATCACGAAATTTTAAAACAATTTGAAACAATATTTAGAAACAATACATAATTAAAAAAGCATTGAAGAAATTTTGCTGACATAGTTACATCAAATAAAAAATGACGATAAAGTTATATTTAAATTTTAAAATTCAAAAATTATTAACTTGTAAAATTTGCCACGGGGGGATAAGACATACCAAAATTTTCCGGTTCTCCTTGATGTCCCCCTTGGAAAACGTAAAACTTAAATTTTTTAAACATTAGGAATGTCTTATGAATTAATAATATTGAATACTTTAAGCTTTTTAATCGATTCTTAAAAATATACTTCTTATTATTTCAAAATTATTTATTTTCATAAGTACAAACCATGAATCAATACAAAATGGCTAGAAAAGGTTGCGTAACACACTGTAAAGTATAAAACTCAACTCATAAACTACGCCTTAAATCTTTACACATATGCGTAATTAGACATACATCAATGTTAACTGCATAAGAATTTACATTATAAAGTGCGCCGGGCTACTGCGCCGGGTTTTACCCACTTATTAAACTCTGTGTGCGCCGGACTGGGGCCGGGGCCGGGTTTTACCCATGTGCGCCGGGGCCGGGGCCGGAGCCGGGTTTTACCCAGACCCAAACATTTGGATCTGGAACGACTTGGATAGATTTCGGCCAAAATAGCGGGGTGGTGGGGTCCCAACGTAAAAATAATAGCGAACTCTTGGTTAGAAACCAGACAGGTACAACGCGTCATCACCTAGAGCAAAATCTTTTGCTGACCCACTGACACAAAAAAAATCAATCAAACATTTCCAAAGAACAATAGGAGACAGAGTTCAAACAGGGGGGAGGAAAAGGCCAAGGAAAGAAAAACAGCAGGGAAGCAGTCATTAAGTGAAAGTCAACGCTGTGTCGAGGTAGAGCTTATATACAACAGAACAATCATACTCATTTTTTAACTTTTCCTTTCTAAAGGCAAAGATCATTCAGTCATATTGTCTGTACAATTGTGCTATGCCTGCCCATACGTATGTATCTTTATATTAAGTGTATTTTAATTATATAATAAAGCTAACTAAACAGTGCAGTTTATATAACTATATTAACGTAATTGAAGGAGGCCTAAAAGGGACAAGCTCGCTTTTTATTACACTTCGTTATTGTGTCGAATTCGACTAACGTCAACGAACGTTTGGACAACTAAAAAACTTAGAACCATGCGGCATGCGGAGCATTACAGTTTACATGGTTTTTTGGGTTGACCTGTTGAGGTTTTGACCAACAGTATTGACCAAGAACATTTATATATATACAAGTAATAAAAATGTTCCGTACAAAAGAGGATAATATGTATGTGTGTTGGCTGTGTCTATATTATATCCTTTACATTTCGGTTGAAGAAGTAAAGACAAAAGTTTCATAGGCATGTGACGTTATTTGACACAGCAAGTTTGGGTGGGTGGCTCCATGACAAAAGTATATATGCCCTCCCCCCACCCCAGCTGGACCTGAAAATACAAAAATTTTCAAACCTTTACTGAATGGTGCATATGTCGGGTCTTTCCCATTATCCCCCCCATAGCTTCGTTGAAGTACTGAAGATGCACACTTTGACGGATTGAGTTGAAATTTGGTAGGGGTAGGTTTTCGGACCTGCTGATTTCAAAAATGCAAAAATTTTAAAATTTTAAAAATTTTTTAAAAATTTTAAAATTTTAGTTTGGTAAGGGGGGACCAAGGGGAACCGAAAAATTTTTTCTTCGATTTTGCTGAAAAGATGTATATAGAGGTTTTCGGGGTCGTAGAACGCGAATCTGAAATGCGTTTTTCGATCCAGGTTTTTGTTAGCTCAATATAAGCTAAAGTTCTAAGCTTAAGATGTAAGCTTAGCCTGAGCTAACGAAAAGCTGGATCGAAAAACGGATTTCAGATTCGTGTTCTACGTCCCCGAAAACCCCTATATACACCTTTTCAGCAAAATCGAAGGCAAAAAATGTTCGGTTCCCCTTGGTCCCCCCCCTTACCAAACTAAAATTTTAAAATTTTTAAAAAATTTTAAAATTTTAAAATTATTGCATTTTTGAAATCAGCAGGTCCGAAAACCTACCCCTACCAAATTTCAACTCAATCCGCCAAAGTGTGCATCTTCAGTACTTCTACAAAGCTATGGGGGGGATAATGGGAAAGACCCCATATGTCGCCCTATTAGTTTCAGATTTTGACAAATATATAATCATGACATAATATGTACTGTTATTTCGATTCAAGTCACTAAAAACCGCTGATATTGTCAGCAACAATTTATATACCCTATATATATTTTTGACTTTAAAATGGCGAAATTATGGTCAAAAGTTGTGAGGCAAATCTGCGCAAAATCCTAGTACTGGACTACTTGGAGCGACAATACTGAGACCAGGGAAGCCACGGCGCATCCTTATATTTGCCTCAGTTAAAGGATAAAGGATAAACTCAGCCCTAAAAACCCAAACACTTCTATAAATCGTGCACAAAATAATAAATGAGCAAGCTCAGAATGTCCAAGAGCCACTTAAATTCCAGAAATCAATCTAAGAGGCCACAAGGTGTTTTGAAGCGTTTTTAAACAGCACCAGAGGGAGAGGGAGGCGCGTTAAAGCAAAATAACATAAGGTTCCAGCTAAAAGAGGAAAAACCACAGACAGAGGCATGGAAATAAAAAAGAAAAGAAAAGGAAATGGGACAGGATTTCAAAGAATCAGGGCTCAGATATATAAGGAGCCAAGCCCAATTTTAATGGTGAAAATGAGCTTAACATTATTTTTGGATTCCTAGAAACAGCTTTAAATTAAAAGTATATATCAGTGGAAGGCAGTGTTGGACGCGGGCCGAAATTTGCGGCCCGCACCCGCCCCGCAGCCCGCGCTCAGATTTTTGGCCCGCGCAGGGCCGGCCCGCGGCCCGCATCAATAAAATTCGGCCCGCGGCGACCCGCAACTAAATTTAGGTTATGCAAGCAACATAGCATTAAATAATTGCTACTTTCATTGATTATTCGACGTTTTTTCCATAGAAACTGCCATATAAGCGCGATTGTTGTTGTTTAAAAGCATTCATATAGTTGCAGTCGTGCGTTTTTCAAATTTTTATTGACTTCCAATGTAAGAATTTTGGCCTAGCAACTGTATTATTGTAGCCCCCCGCTGCTCCTCAGGTATTTTTTGAAACTTTGAAAATTTCGGTGAATTTTGGAGTGAAATCCTGTACTACTGGAAAACATTGCCCAAAACGAATTACAGTTACAGTTACGCAGAAAATATGTCTTAAACTTTGCGGTGGCATGTGCGATTTGACTGTAGTGCCTGCCTGTGGTGCGACCTGGGGATGATCTAGACTCGGTGGGCAAAACTTTTTCTTTTTCGTTTTCTATGTGATACTATGCTTAAAGTGCAGAAATTAAGCAAATTTAAAAATCTAAAATTTGCTATGTTTACGATGTTATGTACACACAAAATGCTAAATGGTCAAGTCAAAGGAGAAATCGGTGTTTAAAGACTGTCAGTCTGTAATTTAACTGGTCTGTCTGAAAAGCTAGAAAATACCTTTGCTTGTTTTATGTCGCCAGTAAAATGCTTCCTTGTAAGCAAAGCTCGATCTCTTTCCAATTCTGAAATTTGAGATAACTACTTCGTTTGTAAACGACGCTCTAAAAGGACGATCAACCAACCAACGCTGATAAATTGATAACTATTAAAAATAGGATAACACGGACTAAGGTGGCAAGAGCAGACAAAGATCGTAAACATTTGTTTTCAATTTGAACAAATCGAGTCCACCAAGACCAAGCGCCACTTATTAGCTGCAGAAAATGCTAAATGAGTAATATTCAAAATTATAAGAACAAGAGAAGTGGGGAAAGGAAGACAAAATATATTTCAATGAGGAAAAGTTCCATTATAATGCTAGAATTCGTCAAAAATTCAAACTTTCTTACCTTGTCTTACAAAAAATCGGCCCGCCTCGGCCCGCGCGGGCCACTGCGGGTACTAATTTTTGGCCCGCCCCGCCCCGCCCCGCGGGTGCCCGCGGCCCGCGCCCAACACTGGTGGAAGGGTTAAAAAAGGCTGGCAGGAAAAGTAAGGTTTTTCAGTCCGGCGGCAGAACCCAATGTAACAGCTTGGCTTGGTTTTTCTTTAGTAATGTAATATGTTGCTATGTTATAATGTTGCTTACTTTGCTTTAAATAATGTACAGTAGTCGTTATCATGCTTTTTAATTTTGCCGTTTGATCTGGTTTGCTTTATAACCGTTTAACTGCCTTTTTATATACTCCATTATTCTAATAACGTTTTGAACTGAATAAATTCAAATAAGTCAAACACCCTGTATTGTTTAGTGGATTAGTTTATTGAAAATTGGAGTGAAAGTGAAACAAAAATGTTCTATCTGTCCAATTTTAAATTCAGTTTTACTTAAGTGCCCGCGTGTGCTACATGATGCCTTCTGAGTCTACAGTAGTTCACTCTGGAGAGACTTAAAATGTGCAGATGTCCGCGTAAACTACTTGATGCAATTAATGTGGACACCTTCTCTTTAATTTTAGACTGAAGTGCCCGCGTGAGCTACTATCACCGTCACATGCATAATATGGGGTATATAACTGCGCAAAGTCCATAGTGAGTACCAGCAAAAATTTCAATTTTGGTCCGCAGTTGTCCGAGGGTCCGATTTTGGGTGGGTCGACTATTTTGGGCACCCTAGTCGGAGGAGTTAGGCCTCGGCAGTCAAGTTTACATATGTTAAGGTTGGGACTTGTGGCTATTTATTAGCAAAAAATTTTCCCGGCTGGGGCTTCTTCTTAGCCGTCTAGGTGGGTGAGTTTTTTGAATTTTCGGGGTGATTTTTTGTGAACATTGCTATATATATATATAATTTTTTTTAAACAGTTTCACAAACATGTGCTTAAATGACCAAAGCCTCCAACGAGAAGTGAAAATTAGACCACTCGGCCATTGCGGCAACAGGCAACAGACATATGTATGTACGCACAACGTCGGCTGTAAAGTAAAGAAGTGTCACAGAAAGCACTCAGGCCATATAAAAAGATCTCCAAATTAAACAGACTAAACCATTGTATATATACTTACATAAGTACGCAACGGACTATGTAAAAGGAATCAGAAAAGACTCAACACCTAACACTTCTCAAAATTCAGGATAAAGCCAACAGAAACAGGGCAAAAACGTGACACTCCCAAACACTTTTAGTCAAAACTTTCAACAGACAAAACAAACCACTTGTACTACTGGAAAGAAATTTTTTACGTAATTAGGTGTTTTGATAATATATGGCGATTGGTGGGTGCCATAGCCTATTACATGTGAGAACCCAGCATAATTCGTGACTATAACACTGTAAGCAAAATAAAACTAAATGTAAGCTAATACGTCCGCGCAGGAAAAATTCTCTAAACGTATACATATATACAAGTAAGCTTTGACTCCTTAAAAACGCATTCAAGAAACTTGAAGTAACTCATTATCGCAGCTGCTTCTAAATTTTTATGCATCTCTTTATATTTAGCTAGCTATATAAAGCAGAACTGAATATCAACACGTTACGTACAACAGCATATGATCTCTTTAACATAATGATTTTATTGAAGGCAAACTGCTGGCTGTCAAATTTGAACATTTTTCTGCCAAGAAAGGTGGCAAAAAACCGACTTGGCCACAAACCGGAATAATCCGGTTGCATAAAAAATCTCAAACAAGCTCTGAAACATTATGGCTGAAAAAAGTTGTTGCACAAACAGCAACAAGAAGGGATAGGGCTAACTATTAACACTATCCTATCTGCAGTGAAATTACGTAATTACACGTATGGTGTTCGACTACGTAAACTAGCAACAGCACAAGCATAGATAACCTGTACTTTCAAAATAAATAAATAAACCTCCTATGGCGTTCCAATATTACCCTATGTACATTACTCATGTACGTAATTAATCTCTCTAATCGGATAACAATACGTATGCCAATGAAACCTGTCCAAAATCCTCCCTAAATCTCTGAGATACAACTGTCAGTTTTTCCTGACTTTATATCTAATCAGTCAGTCAGCAACTAAGGCCAGATCCCAAGGATTAGTCAAATTAGATAATCGCTCAGATAAGTTAATCGGGGGGAGCATTTCTAGTTTCTGCTAGAATCTTAAGTCACAGTTAATTAGCAAAATACCGGATAATTAGCATCTACTTAATTTGCGTACGTAACGTCAAAAACAGGCTGTCAGCTTTTCAGCCAGACACAGACTACCTGTCAACTGCAGAAACTTCTGACAGGACTTCCTAGTGACGCGCGATGACTATATATATTGGTCGAACAAGGAACAAGGCGATCATTACTTCTCAAAAAATACCCAACGGATTCGAGCCACTTTTTCAAGGTTGAACAATCTCTTCTAACTAATGCAAACTGACTTTTTCGGGTGCGCTAAAAACATTTTCAGTCACCTGTGAGAATTGAGAAATGTGAGAAATTTGGTGTCACGGTGAAGATTACAAGACGTAACCTTTTATACATATACATACATCCTGTAAAATTCCTTTTGTTCCATGTATCGTCGACAAAAAGATCAAAGACTGAGATTGTTTGGTTAAACGAGTCAGCAATTTCGTTCAACGAGCCCTATTTCGTTAAAACATTAATATTTAACATTAAAATGGTAGGATTAAGTATATACTAAGTTTAATCTAATCCGTTTAATGTCTAAACAAACAGGGCCATAGAAAAATGGATGTTTTCCATAATCCCTCCCTCACATTAAGCTGGTTGGTTCGGAACTGCGTTTATATGAAGGTAGGATGTTAGGAACGGCAGGTGATATATATAAAAAATAAAAATTCGAAAATTTTATTGGTTTATCGGTTTTCGCAAAAGGTTACTATATATTACTTTAACGTTAATATGTATTACTTTAATACATACAAAAGTGTAAAGGTAACCCCCGGAAAATTCTCCTACCCTTGTCAGAGTCTAGGGTGCCGGGACTCATCCCCGGACACACAGCCCTTGAGCCAGGAGATACACAACTGTCGTCCCGCCAGACGCCACGTCCGTCAAGAAATCTGTTTAAGTCTTTATCCTGTGTGCGAAACGGATTGAGTTAATTTTAATTCTTTCGACGTAGTTGAAGTCAATGCGCGAAAAGTTCCTTAGAATTTCTCGCAGAAACTGTGGGAATTTTTGCCGATGAAACATTTTACAGGATGTATATAGATGTAGAAAAGATTATGTCTTATAATTTCGACAGGATATCGTTCGCAGTTTTACATTTCCCTCGCAGTTTTATATTTTATTAGTTTCTAAGGTTAACCTAACCATAAAAGCTTTGGGTAACCCAGAATATGTGAAACCCAGAATAGGTGAAACCCAGAATAGGTGAAACCCAAGTGAAAGTGAAAGAATGCACTATTTTTCTTTTAATTGTAAATAATTGCAGCTATTCCAATGTGTTTCCTCATGTGAAAGTCATTTATGAAACCTGATTACTTTGTGCTGCAAGCAGATTATAGTAGTTTCCGCCTTGTTTTTTAGGGTCTTTCCCATTATCCCCTCCATAGCTTCGTAGAAGTACTGAAGATGCACACTTTGACGGATTGAGTTGAAATTTGGTAGGGGTAGGTTTTCGGACCTGCTGATTTCAAAAATGCAAAAATTTTAAACTTTTAAAATTTTTTTAAAAATTTTAAAATTTTAGTTTGGTAAGGGGGGACCAAGAGGAACCGAAAAATTTTTGTCTTCGATTTTGCTGAAAAGATGTATATAGGGGTTTTCGGGGACGTAGAACACGAATCTGAAATCCGTTTTCGATCCAGCTTTTTATTAGCTCAATACAAGCTAAAGTTCTAAGCGTAAGATGTAAGCTTAGCCTGAGCTAACGAAAAGCGGATTTCAGATTCCTGTTCTACGTCCCTGAAAACCCCTATATAGTTCTTTTCAGCAAAATCGAAGACAAAAAAATTTTTCAGTTCCTCTTGGTCCCCCCTTACCAAACTAAAATTTTTAAATTTTTAAAAAATTTTTAAAAATTTAAAATTTTTTGCATTTTTGAAATCAGCAGGTCCGAAAACCTACCCCTACCAAATTTCAACTCAATCCGTCAAAGTGTGCATCTTCAGTACTTCTACGAAGCTATGGGGGATAATGGGAAAGACCCGTTTTTTATACCCCAAGTCCGCGTTCACGTCCGCTTTTTATACCTTACGTCCGCGTCCGCTTTTTATACCCGGCGTCCGCTTCCGCGTCCGCGTTTTATACCCCGCGTCTTAAGACGTTTCCGCGTCTGCGTCCGCTTTTTATACTGGCCCCTTAAGGTCAACCTCTATTCAGGTCTACCAATTACATTCTTAAACATCCACAATCCTCTGCTGGTCACTTACACTCAGAGGTAATGCTATGGGCGGAGGAGCGGCGACTGCCAGACGTCGAAGACGCACGTCTGCCGCCCGTCTTGGGTATGTCCACATGAATACTGCCGCGTCGACGCTGCTGAATATCGTTGCGAGTGGACGTCAACTGAGCCTCAGACGTGGAATTGGCCTCCCCGTCCGCCAGACGAAAGGAGACATGCTGGCGCCGGTCAGTGTCTGCCGCCGCGGAGGACATAATTTGACCACAAAGATTATTTGAAAAAAAAGAAAGAAAGAGACAATGTTACGTAAATATCTGCCACAATATATGACAGGGCGATTTGTAAGTGGTACACGTAGAAGTAGGTTGGATAACGATTTTCGATGGCAAATTACATAAATATAAGATCACCAAGTGGCAACAGTATATACGTATAAATATATGATCATTAATTTCCAGAACAAATGTACATAATGTGTATATGGTAATGTAGAATATATAGTGCAGAGAAAATGACCACGGTGAACTGCAAAGAATTAAAAACTAATTAATTATATATACACGCAATAGGCTCTAGTCAAACTACAATAGTGTAAGCGATAGTAGTGACAGTAGTGATAGTTGAAATAGTTATACAATGCTACAAAAGAAAAATTTTCAGAAAAAAGCTAAAAATGGCAGGGGATGGGCCAGCACCTTAAGGCACGCAGATCCCTACACAATCTCTGTTACCTTCCAATATTACATTTAATATAAAGTGGTGGTATAGTATATACCTATTTATTTACAATCCAGTTAAGGATAGATAGCTGCAAATAAGGTATGCTCAAGAGGATTTGCGAAAACTTTGTGCCGATGAGGAATTTGAACCACTAATCCAAGGATTGGTACGTAGTCAACCGCCTTAGCCAATCAGCTATCCCTCACTTGCGATGGTGCAATGATGCAATTCTACATTGCATAACTGAAGCTTTCAACAAATATGCCAGGCCAGTAAAAATGTGTCAAAAAACATCAACTGAAAGCTTCTGTGCGCCGCAGCTTTTCAACAAAACATCGGCGGCTGCTTTTCCCAATTTAGGTTTGAAAGTTTTAAAACTTCAACACCAAAAATTTATTGCATCAAAGAATGATAATGGTTATAGGCGATTTGATGTGGCAAAGGCAAGTGTATCTACAACATCTATATCCTCCTTTCTTCAAATTTCCAATTTCGGGACTCCGCTATGAAACAAGGACACTGCCCTAACGCAATAAGATTTCGAATTACTACATATGTATATATACGTATGCCAAAGTTGGTTTGGCATTGAAAAATATCTAGAGCTTGCAGATAAGGTACAATGAGAAGCCGAGAAAAGCTTTCTGAAATCATTGCTCTAAATTATGGTTGTTAAAAAATGTGCTGGCAGCGCTAACAGCAGCTGTGAATGGAGCTGGGGATACAGAAAAAACCAGAAACGATTAAAAACTAATAAAAAGATCAATTCTCAACACTCAAGCACAATAGGTATTATACATAAATACATACATACGTATGTAAGAAAAAGCCCGAAATGAAAACATAAAAAAGTGTAAAGTTTGAATAGCAATGTGTATGGAAATCTAAGCAAACAAAACATTGGGTAATTTAAAATTTACATAAATTCTTAAACCTTTCAAATTTAAATTTAAAATGGAACAGCTCTGACAGACAGCTTTGGCTTGGCTTACGGGTGGCTGCTGGAACAAGTAACAACAGAACTTTAGGAACTAACCACAAGAAGTATTTCAACTTTAACCCGCAAAACTCGCCAATTGGCTTACGTCTTACATTAGAAACAAAATTTTACTGAAACGAAAGTTAGAGCTAAACGATTTAGTGCTGCAGAAACAGTTAGCGTCGATTCTGGACTACCAGTAGTGCAGCACTGCAGTGGAATAAACCTAAAGAGTAGCAACAAGAGTGCATAATTCAACTATTATATTAAGTAGAGTAAGCCACTAGAGGACCACTCTTCTGGGCACTGCGTAACGGTGCTCCGACCACAATACGTGAAAGTTCCCACGTTTATAAGAGGGGGGGGGGTCAAAAAACATACCTACCCACTCCCCGATTGGGGAAGGGATAGCCCAAGCCACTCCCCGATTGGGGAAGGGATAGCTCAAGCAGGCTAAGACTGGCAGGAGTCCGATTGGCTGTGTAGCGGGAATGCCGAATAAACAGTGCAAGCCACTACTAGGATTGCGCCCACAATGGATAACACACCTGGCTTGGGGAGAGCCAGCCCTGGGGGAGCCTCGCCAATAGATATAACTATATAGAAATACTACGTAACCTAACTAGACTAAACCTAACAACCCTAGAAACTACAGAATACAAATTATATTTATTATAATTATAGGCGCATGGCCGGCACAGTACACTAACACATACATGTTATAACAAGCACACAATATAATGGCCCTCTGGCCGACATACCTGCGGGAGCGCAATGTCAACAGCACACTAGAGGAGACAAGGGAGCAGTCGGGTACACCCGACTGTCCCGCAAGACAGACACAAGCAACACTGACTCACAAATGTAAGCAAACGGAAGTGTCTGCAGACAATATGCAAATTAGTCTGCAGGCGCAACAAAAATGTAAACACCCCGCATACACATATGCATATACACTACATCTCCCCAGGGCTCCCATGACGAGCTCCTGCGAGGATCATCTCCAAATAAGATATTACAACTAATAGCGCAAAATACATAAAAACAGAGGAATAAATTTTTAAGTAGAAAAGAGAACCAATAAACAATAGCGTACTGCTGGCAAAGAAGAAATTATGGCAATACTTCCGGTTACACTCAGGGGGGTAGGAGAGATGGAGGTCTCTCCTTAGGAATATATTTCATACGGATGTGGTTATTAAGTATAATAATAATAATAATAGGAAACAGGAAATTAATAAAGGATAAGTACCTTGAGTAAGTAACTTAAAATTTAGAACCACATTACCGTAAGGTAGGTATCCTAAGGGAGTAAAATACATAACCCAAATCCCTAAGTATTCCCATAGCAATAGCAGTACAGAAGGTCCAAAAGAACCAAAGACTGGCAAGTACCGTAATCTAGGAAATCAGCACAGTCACATGGCATAGACCACAATGGTACAAAATAGATAGCTGCTAGAGCTTGCAACGAGTAGATGTAATATTATGACATGATTGAGAATACAAAGAAATGAACGATATTACAAGTACAAAGTTTAAGACACATATTAAACATAAACCAGAATTAAAGAAAAGGACAAAGGTACATATATATTAGACACAGCGAGAAAATCTAAGAAAGAAGTAACAAAATAAGCAAATAATGGGGTTTACCCTGTGATTAGAAAAACAAACATACAAAAAATTCGAAATGCAATTATTAATTGACAAAATTAACAACATAATATAAAAAAGTCACAAAGTTGAAGCTTCAGATGGCACTTGTGGTGATTTTTTGTCCAGATCATTTTTTCAGTAGGCAATAGGTGTGGTAGGCGTTTTGCTTGGGAATGGAGTAGGATCTACCGTAGCTGCTCTGAGTCCAGGGTCAAGACGTCAGACTGACTGCCAAAAGGCGTATTGCCCTTCAGAGTTAGCTAGGACTCACTGAACGAAAATGGATATCCATTAATCCCAGCAACGAGAAGGTGGATAATCCGTTGGAATTTACCCAAGATATTGGAAAATAGTTTCTACTTCAATCCAAGGAGTCGTAGCAGGGACCAGAATCACCGCCGAGGTCGAAACGAGACGACATGCCTCCAACGATGTGTTGTAAAAGGTTACCCATAATTAATATAGTTCATAAAATTGTCAATTAACAGTCAATGTTAAAATGAATGGGCCCCAGGAAGCGTAATATGATGAGTTCGTTAGTTAACTTCCGGGCTCGCCATGTTGCCGACGCCGCAAGGGCACGTAGGACCGTACTTATGTTGCACTGGAGTATAGCACGAATGCAAAGCAGGTGATTCACAGCCACCCACAGCGGCTCCAGCAAGTGCAAGCCACGTGTTTGAAGAGGGATTCCTCATGGGACGAAGGCACAAAAGTGAGGCGAGTTGCCCATTCTAGCACTGTAGTGGATTGTTCATGTCCACTGTGTTCGTGCCGCTGACTCCGCTGAAGAACACCAAGCAGGCAGAAATGACGATGTTTGGATGATACCCGTAGCTACAGTTAAGCATGGTTCCGAGTATGGATTCGGCGCATTGATTTGCGAAATGCGAAAAAAATCGAGCATCAGTGTCCGTGATCAGTTAACTTTGGTCGCTCTGACCGGTTCTTCCTGTTCGTAGTTGAATCTGTGATGCCTTAGCAGAGGGTGATGGTACCATCGTAGCTCGAAAGGGCATCCTTGATGATCGAAGAATGTAAATGTTGAAATGATAATCGTACCAGAGCGAGCAATGTGAATTAAAATCATTGCTAAAGTTGATGGAATATAAATCGGTAAAATGGACCAGAATGTTCAATAGTCGACATAGCCTGACAAGGTGCTAAACGTTGGAGTCGCAAGGACGATAGAAAATGATAGAATGAAATGAAACAAAAAGCCAGGAGCATGGCTCAACTGACGATTTGTGGCATCGATACGGACACTTAAGTCCATAGATGTGGGGATAGAATCCTACCGAAAGGATTTGGCTAAAAGCCATCAGGCATACCCGCCAAAGCCTGAATGTCCTGTTGAACGGATGAAAAAGGTGATGATGCAACCTTCTTCATTTGAGTGCCCGCACTGGGGTACTTCGCAAGTCCCAGCATACCGCCATCACCTCAGGCTAATATCGACCACTAGGCTCGCTGCTCCGACCTGGAGGCGTCAAAGGTTCCAGTCATTGGTAACTCAGCCGGGTCCGGACTGGCTGAGCGCCGTGGCTAGAGATAATAGGCTTAGATGGAGTGCCCACACGCTCACGAGCCGGCCTGCTCCTGTCATCAGCTCGTAGCGACATGCCGGGAGCCTCGGGAACAGTACTGGTCGGAGGCGTAGGAAGGTCCCTCGGCCAAAGAGACCCACCAGTAATGACGTGCCACCGGATAAACGAGGCGAGACCCAAACAGTCCTTGACGTAGCCGTATTGGCTGAAGGGGATACCGGAAAGCACGAAGTGTCCAGATAAGGCCAGAGAATGAGCTGGCGCCAGTTCCAATAGCATTAGGCCCAAGAGTTCCTCGTCGACCGTAACGAGACCAATAGTGACGGGTAGCTGGTCAAGTTAATAGGGTCCAAGGGCCATTGAATGCCATAGGGGCCAAGGTAGACTTCTCGACGAGACTGATTGTTCGCATGCTAGAGTAAATGCGCAAAGGCGACTGATAGTGACGGAATACCAGCCATAATTGTAGAGGGACAGGAAGGATGAAAGTGATCCAGAAACTTCCGTCAAGAAACTGATGTGAAGTCGGCCCAGATCTGAAAACACTGAAGAAAACGTGCAGGCTAGACATCCAATTAGGGTTGACTAAAGGTGTAGCATATACGTAAGTGATGCACAGAAAAATTGGAATAGTGGGTATAAGCAACAGCGTTGCTCATGCAAGACATAAATGTTATACATCAGTACCCCACCCAAAAAACAGTGCCAATCAAGCAAGTGCGAGTTTGAGTGATCAGCAAAAACCCACATAATACGTATAGACACACAGTGACTGAAATAACCCTAAAGGCGTACTGCCTGGCAAGTCTAGATCCTACCATATTTCTTATTGTGGCGTAAAAGCCTGGTTCTTGACAGGACTAACAAGATGTGGCTTCATTCAACCATCCAGATAGCTTCCAGGATCGGGCTGAGCTTCAGTTTTCTGGATCTTCAAGGTGACTTCTGGCATTTTCGCATCATCATTTTTGGCCAAAATCGGTGGCACAAAGCCGGAAGAGGCTCCTCCTGTTGTGTTGCGCATAACCAAACAGCATGATTGGCTAGCAGTGGATCAGGTTGGCAAAGGCCAACCAGCTTTTTCTGCTCGAAAGACTCCCAGACCACGTGCTGCGCACACACGTATGGTGCAGGGTAGTCGTTTTGACCGTCGATATTATTCGAGAGTTGCAGCTCGATCCACTACGCTCGCCAGGAGCGGTAAACAGTTACGACGAGAAGTTCGTCCCACGGTCAGATAAGAAATGAGAGGGAACGCCCAATAGCTACACAAAAAGTTAAAGCAATAATAGGCTACCGTCTCAGCAGTTTTCGTTGAGCATAGCAAAGGCTTCTGCATACCGGGTAAAGTGATCCACGATTACAAGAATGCACGTATTACCACGGAGCGTCAGGTTTTTCATGCAATGCGTAACGAAAACTGACCAGTTCGAAGGGACGGTTGACACGAATGTCATTTTTGCAATCCAGCCTGCGGACGCA